>PKMM01056265.1:39731-58776 GCA_002933915.1 Eutrema heterophyllum
AATTCGAACAAGGAGAAGGAAGCAGAACTTCACAAGTGGATATGACGTTTTCTACAGATATGCCTACAAATCTCGGCAATATGATCGGCATTCGAAATCAAGTTCGTGATAGAAAAATACATCAACAATTAAAAGCTGATTTGGTTGAGCATATATGACACAAATTTGGCATCCTTCAAGATTACAACTAAACGTATTATGATTTCAATATCTATATTTTGTATGTTTTAAATTTTATGAAATGCAATATAATTTTGGTTTTATAAAATATAGTATGTTTATAAATTTAAACAAATTAAATTATACTAAAAAAAAAATTAATTTTTTTTAGAACCCCTAATGAGGTTCAACCATTGGAAGATAAAAAAGTTAAGAACTCCGTAAGAGGTTATAAACTTTAAATTAATCACAAATTAATCATAAAATATTCCTAAAAACCCCTTTTAGGGGTTCACTAATGGTGATGCTCTTATTATCTTGTAAAGGGGTTTTGAAAAAAAATGTTCTTGTGACCCAAAAAAAATCCCAATAAAAATCATCTTTCTTAATGTAAAAGGAGAGTTTGGCTCTTCCTATGTCATTCATCTCATCATAAACATCTAACTAAATAAGGTCACTTCATCAAACAATTTTGTTAAAAATTTGTCAATTTGGTATACTTCATGAACTATAGGTATTAAATCATGACAAATACCACTACACTACCATGACTTTTTGTCAATTTGGGGCCGAAAAACTACATTTATTATTTTGGGCCACAAACACCAGCTTGTCCCGCTTATCCCCAGGACCGGCACTGGACACGCATATGCCAATACTCACATGAGCACGCCTATATATAAACGAAGCATGTAACACTTCTCCAACAACAACAACAAAAAAAGGCCAAAGTGAAAACAAAAATGTTCCTAAACGAAAAGAGAAAAGCCAATTTGAATGGAGCAATCTTGCTGTTATCTTGCTTCTTTTCTGCTGTCTTTGCAACCACTCAACTAAGTCAAATAGGTACTAAACAATCGAACAATGTAGTGCCTTGCAACACTCACGGTTCAAGGGTCACATCGATCAATGGTGCGGACACTAAGCTCTCGATTTTGGCCGAGCAAATGCGAGACCGTCCACCAAATGCTTACTGTGTGCAGATCAAGTCGTGCACCGAACTATTGACTAAAAAGCCCACCTTCCAAAAGTACGAGACCCGTTCGTTCAATGTAAGCGGATTCAAATGGAATAAATCAAATTAAAATTCAACTTCTTATCAGCATAATTTTGATTGATTATGTAATGTCCTCTGCTTAAACCAGATATTATGTATAGGACCTTTATCATGGAACTGTTTAGGAGCACGACTAGTGCAGGGACTTGGATCTCTGCATACGTTGCAATAGATCCTTCAAGGCTAGTTGGCGAAAACCACAAGGTTTATGATGTTCTCAGTTTTTTGGTCTACAGTAAGACTTTGGATCAATACATGACATCTATGCGTATGTAATACATGTAGACACATAGATTAGGTGTTTCCATCCATTCAGTTGAACTTGGGAAATCCAACTTTCATCTGACATGCTGACTTTAAAGCTCCAGGTATAGAGTACATTTTCGGCAGTGACCAATATGTGTTTGGCGTAGACATCTCGGTTTATCCTACTTTAACAAATGGGAGGTCTTGTCCATCGATAAGACGGTCTATGGGCCTAAGTCGTGGAAGCTTCTGCGATTCTCGACATTGACCAAAGAATTTTACGTATCTGATGAGTTCTCCGCTGGAGGAAAATATTGGTAAGTCCATTGATATCACACATATAAATATCAATAAATCCTTAATTAATTCAAGTTCTTGTTATATATTTATTCACGGCCCTTAACGTGTATCCAAACGGTAATGGTACTAGACAAGGAAACTCTTTGCCTCTTGATGTGATATGTTGGAGGTGGGCTGCGCACCTTCACGTAAGTCAGTTCTACTAAACTATCTCACAGTTCGCCAGTTCGTCAGTTCTACCGAATTATTTCACAGTTTGTCAGTTCTACCAAACTATCTTGTAGTTCGCCAGTTCGTCAGTTCTACCAAACTATCTCACATTTCGTCAGTTCGTCAGTTCTACCAAACTATCTCACATTTCGTCAGTTCTACCGAATTAATCTCATAGTTCGTCAGCTCTACTGAACTATCTCACAGTTCGTCAATATACCGAATTATCTCACATCTCTTTAGTTCTACCGAACTATCTCACAGTTCGTCAGTTCTACCGAACTATCTCATAGTTCGTCAGTTCTACCACCGAACTATCTCACATCTTACTGTTTGAACTCGTCAGCTTGAGCTCGTCAATTTCAGCTCGTCAGCTTCAGCTCATCATATCAGCTTTAGCCCGTCAGGTTCAGCTCGTCTATCACACAGCTTCAAATCGTCAGCTTCAGCTTTTCAGCTCTCAGCTCGTCTATTAGACAGCTTTCAGCTCGTCAGTTTCAGCTCAGACAGCTTCAGCTCGTCAGTTCGTCTTTTCAAACTAAACTCTTCATAAATAGCACAATCGCTATAAGACATTGACGCGCTGGCCAGGTGTTCGATTTTTAAATGCGTGCCACACGGATGCAGTGGTGAAATATACCACATCTTTAAACCGTAAGCCAATAACTTACGCTTAAAGATTTAAAGTCGGGGCCAGTCCCGCATTTAAGTTCTAGGCCGGTCGAATATACATAAGCCAAGGCCAGTCTCAAACATTCGTGTTCGATCTAGAAGCACCAACAGGGTAAGCCGAGCCCAGTCTCGCACCTAAAATATATGTCGAGTCCGCCTCGCATATCTATCTAAAAGTCGGGGCAAGTCCTGCACTAAGTTCTAGCCCGGTCAATTAAGTTAAGTCGAGCTTGCCTCGCATATTTGTTCGACCTAGAAGAACCAACAGGGTAAGCCGAGCCCAGTCCCGCACCTAAAATATCTAAAGCCGAGCCCAATCTCTCAAATTCATTCTAGAAGTGTCAACAGGATAAGCCAAGCCCATTCTTGCATCCAAAATCATATTCAAGCCGAGCTCATCTCGCACCTAAATGGAAATTCAAGCCAAGTTGAAATCTTGCATAAAACCTACTTCATACATTAACAACGTTGGCGCGCATAAAATTTATTCTTTGATTACAAAAGAAGTATGAGCCGACCTTGTACCTCCAATAGCAAGTTCTTCCATTACGGTAATTTTGGCTTTCCACCCTATTTGTCGACCGACAGTCACGCCATCTCAGCATCAGCGATAGCAACACTCTTCTCGACCTCCTATAAGTCGGCAAGATGTTTCTTCACCTTCAAACTGAGCCCCATATTTGGCTGCCATCACCGCTCTGACGTTCTTTCCTTTCTCTTTAAACACTCCTCTCAATAATTCCTCAAACCTCAACATCTCGGACTCCAATTTCACAGCGAGCTCCGTCTTCTCTGCCAATAAAGTCACCCACGAGCACGAGCACTCTGGCCTCTATAAGGTCGACCGCGAACTAAGCTTTCTCAACTCTAATAGTAGCAACCTCCTTGGTGAGCTTGGCTACTCTCTTCTCAAGCTTCGCCGGCCTCTCCTTTTTCGATGTCCATGAGCCACGAACTGCGGCCAAATCCTGATAAGTCTCACAACGATTTGAATCCCGCTAAATCATGCTAATCTTGATTCACTCCGAGCTAATAAATTTCTCACAAATTCGCCGACCTTGAATAACACTCGTTCGATGAACTGGGGGGCTTAATGTTGGAGGTGGGCCTCATGAAAAGGTTTATGTCTGAGCCAAGCTGCGAGTTATCACTACAAGAAAACATGGGTTTTGCGACCACCTAAATCATCCTAAAATGATCGCAAATGCGCTATTTACGACTAATTTAAGACTAGCATAAGTAGTCGCAAATTTTTGATCGCAAAACAACACCAGTCTCAAAATAGTCGCTAATTTCCGACTACATTGTGACGACGTAACGTCGTATATAAGCAAATACGTTGAGACAAAAGATAGTAGTCGTATATTAAAGACTATTTAGTGACGACCTCAACTTAGAGACTATTTTCTGACATAGTGTTATAGTCGTATAATCGAGACTATAAATTCTTTTTTTCAAATTAAAAAAAAAAAAGAATAAATGACGAATTTTAAATATTTTATAGCAAAAATTTTCTAATAAAAATAGCCAAATATGAAACAGAAGATCCCAAACATAAATATAATAATATATGTTCCATAACACAACCAAAAGCAAACCCAAACAAGCTAGAAAGTAGTTTTAAGATAAGGGAGAGGATGATGAAGCGTTTGACAAGGGTGAAGTGCCTGGTGTGGTGGCTGGTGCGGTTTCCGGTGGTTGAGTAGCCATAAACGCTACAAACGCGGGATCATTGTTTTTCAAGTAGGAGACGAGCATCTCCAAGCTTGAGATCCGACTTTGAGCGAAGCGTTGCCCCTCATCACGTTGAGCATTTTCCGCTTCTTGTTCAGTGATTTTACGACGAGCAGTTTGAAGTTGTTATGCATCTCTAAAATTGATGACAAATGAGAGCTTGCATAACTTTCTTTTCTTTTCTCTTTGTTGAGCCTCTCTCCAAGTTGTTCAAGTCCAAAAAGGTTTCCTTTGTCATCTGTTTCAGTACACTAAAATACAAAAAAAAAAAAAAAAAAAAAANAGCCAATAATTTACGCTTAAAGATTTAAAGTCGGGGCCAGTCCCGCATTTAAGTTCTAGGCCGGTCGAATATACATAAGCCAAGGCCAGTCTCAAACATTCGTGTTCGATCTAGAAGCACCAACAGGGTAAGCCGAGCCCAGTCTCGCACCTAAAATATATGTCGAGTCCGCCTCGCATATCTATCTAAAAGTCGGGGCAAGTCCTGCACTAAGTTCTAGCCCGGTCAATTAAGTTAAGTCGAGCTTGCCTCGCATATTTGTTCGACCTAGAAGAACCAACAGGGTAAGCCGAGCCCAGTCCCGCACCTAAAATATCTAAAGCCGAGCCCAATCTCTCAAATTCATTCTAGAAGTGTCAACAGGATAAGCCGAGTCCATTCTTGCATCCAAAATCATATTCAAGCCGAGCTCATCTCGCACCTAAATAGAAATTCAAGCCAAGTTGAAATCTTGCATAAAACCTACTTCATACATCAACAACGTTGCCGCGCATAAAATTTATTCTTTGATTACGAAAGAACTATGAGCCGACCTTGTACCTCCAATAGCAAGTTCTTCCATTACGGTAATTTTGGCTTTCCACCCTATTTGTCGACCGACAGTCGCGCCATCTCAGCATCAGCGATAGCAACACTCTTCTCGACCTCCTATAAGTTGGCAAGATGTTTCTTCACCTTCAAACTGAGCCCCATATTTGGCTGCCATCACCGCTCTGACGTTCTTTCCTTTTTCTTTAAACATTCCTCTCAATAATTCCTCAAACCTCAACATCTCGGACTCCAATTTCACAGCGAGCTCCGTCTTCTCTGCCAATAAAGTCACCCACGAGCACGAGCACTCTGGCCTCTATAAGGTCGACCGCGAACTGAGCTTTCTCAAGTCTAATAGTAGCAACCTCCTTGGGGAGCTTGGCTACTCTCTTCTCAAGCTTCGCCGGCCTCTCCTTTTTCGATGTCCATGAGCCACGAACTATGGCCAAATCCTGATAAGTCTCACAACGATTTGAATCCCGCTAAATCATGCTAATCTTGATTCACTCCGAGCTAATAAATTTCTCACAAATTTGCCGACCTTTAATAACACTCGTTCGACGAACTGGGGGGCTTAATGTTGGAGGTGGGCCTCATGAAAAGGTTTATGTCTGAGCCAAACTGCGAATTATCACTACAAGTAAACATGGGTTTTGCGACCACCTAAATCATCTTAAAGTGATCGCAAATGCGCTATTTACGACTAATTTAAAACTATCATAAGTAGTCGTAAATTTTTGGTCGCAAAACACCAGTCTCAAAATAGTCGCTAATTTCCGACTACATTGTGAATACGTTGTGAATACATAACGTCGTATATAAGCGAATACGTTGAGACAAAAGATAGTAGTCGTATATTAAAGACTATTTAGTGACGACCTCAACTTAGAGACTATTTTCTGACATAGTGTTATAGTCGTATAATCGAGACTATAAATTCTTTTTTTCAAATTAAAAAAAAAATAGAATAAATGACGAATTTTAAATATTTTATAGCAAAAAAATTCTAATAAAAATAGCCAAATATGAAACAAAAGATCCCAAACATAAATATAATAATATATGTTCCATAACACAACCAAAAGCAAACCCAAACAAGCTAGAAAGTAGTTTTAAGATAAGGGAGAGGATGATGAAGCGTTTGACAAGGGTGAAGTGCCTGGTGCGGTGGCTGGTGTGGTGGCTGGTGCGGTTTCCGGTGGTTGAGTAGCCATAAACGCTACAAACGCGGGATCATTGTTTTTCAAGTAGGAGACGAGCATCTCCAAGCTTGAGATCCGACTTTGAGCGAAGCGTTGCCCCTCATCACGTTGAGCATTTTCCGCTTCTTGTTCAGTGATTTTACGACGAGCAGTTTGAAGTTGTTATGCATCTCTAAAATTGATGACAAATGAGAGCTTGCATAACTTTCTTTTCTTTTCTCTTTGTTGAGCCTCTCTCCAAGTTGTTCAAGTCCAAAAAGGTTTCCTTTGTCATCTGTTTCAGTACACTAAAAAAAAAAAAAAAAAAAAAAAAAAAAATTGATTCAAAAGACCAACAACTAGATTCACAAGAAGCTAAACATCAAGGTTCTGTGGCTTTAAATATGTGGATTCACAAGTGGAATTAAACATGATTCACAGTTGGGAAATTCCAAAATAAAGAAGTCATAATGGAGGAAAACAATATCAAATTCGAAATATCAAAGTTCTGTTGCAATCCATTAGAACTGCTGCCACGTATCAAGCATTTCAACATAAGAAGCGGTAAACAAATTCAAACAGAAGCAATCGATCCATTTAAAGTCCATAACCTTTGAATCACTCAATCAACATCAAGTATTTCAGCTTATGCTAACAATTCGTGCTCAGCAAAATAAAAACATCAAGTATTATTCATGCTCAGAAAGAAACATAAGAGAAACAGAAAAATCAGACCAAAACAAGGGACATAAGATGGAAAAAAAAACATAAGAGAAACAAAATTATCACTCAAAACCAGACAATCAACATCAAGTATTCATGCTCAGCAAAACAAAGACATTTTCCAGAGACTGTCGGTGGCTAGTTAGAATGAGAGGATATACGTGGAAAGCAATAAGAATAGGCTCATTACGAGATGTATAACCAAACATTCCTCTGACCTTTGTCTGATCAAGAACAAGTATGTTGTATTATACTTCTCTAGAAAGAGAAGTATGAAAATATCATTTTTATTAATTAAGAAAGTTTGTCATGAATCACATAACTTGTAATTTAGTAGTTCATATTAATGTCAATGGTTTATAATTAAATCTGCATAATGTATGTTCCAGAAAAAGTTCGTACATGATTTGATTTGGCGAACAAAGTCTTAAACCAAAGGAAAATGAAGTATATCAATATCCTATCCTATACGACTTATACTAAGCCAATGCAAACTCAAAATCCAATGGAAACTTAAATAAAAGATCCAATGCAAACTGAAAATCGTGAGTATAGAAACACTGAAACACTTGAATTAAAGATCCAATGCAAACTCAAACACACGATGTTAGGTGAATTTAGAGTTTACCATGTACTCTCAACGCCGGGGATAGGATGCTGACTCAAGAGTGGTAGATGTTCTCGGCCAGGAAGAGCCAGCAAATCATCTAACATTGTTGGAAGTCTTGCTATTGTGGCTCGGGAGCATTAGGAGGAGGTGGTTGATGCTTAGGAATATGAACAAGCGGTGGTTGTGGCTAAGGAATCTGATAAGGAGGCAGCTGTGGCTGAGGAGGAGGAGGCGGTTGTTGTGTCGTCGGCGGATATTGGGTCGGAAGAGATGTTAGATGGCTGGAAACCCGATGTTGTCGCGTTCGAGGATGGGTTGGAGGAGTGAGAAGACGATCCAAGACCTCCGCTTGATCTCCCACCGCCGGTAAATCGGACACCTCCGCCGGATCTACCACCTCGGCCTCTACTTGATTTTCCTTTTCCAGTCATTATTATCAACGAAATTGAGAGAGGAATTGAAAGAAAAGATGAAAATTAAGAGAGCTGAGAAGAAAATTGAGAGAGAAAGGGTGAGTCTCGAAGGTTTTCGAGAATTAAGAGAGATGAGAAGGTTTTCGAGAAGGGAAGAAAATTGAGAGAGAAAGGAATTGCATAGTAATTAACGAAACAGTTCCAAATTGGTCACAAACGAAATATAGGAGGGAGAATTTACCTCTTAATATTTCACTAAAGTCCTAATTTTTTCATAAAATTTGATATAGTCACAAAATAGTCGCACATGTAATTAGTAGCAAAATAGTCACAAAAAGGTGATGATAGTAGTAAAGTTGTCGCAAAGTGTAACTGTTTTGTGACGTTATTTTATTAGTCACAAACCTATACCCTAAACTCTAAACTTTAATAGCCAAAAAGGTTAAAATATGACTTTACGATCGTTCTTATTCTAATTCTAAATTAGAACTCTCTGTTTAAATAGTAAACTAAGATATGGTAAGTAAAATTTGAAAAATATAAATCTTTCAATAACATTCCATGGAAACACATGTAACATTTAATATATGTTATGGAAGATACAAACATAAATTTAAAATATTGGAAATTAAAAGTTTTTTCTATGTTATAAAAGATTCAGTGTATATAGTAGTTTAAATATATGTAGAAACGTATAACTTAACATATTTACAATTCTATATTGTTGAATTTCTATAAAAAAAATCGAGAGGAGTTGGTAAAAAGAAGCAAAACAATCACAATTTCAGGTGTTGGTCGCAAATATTTGAGGTGTTAGTCGCAAAATCGATGCTCTTTGTGACGTAAATGCGACCGTACAAAATCAAAAATGGATTTTGTTGAAGTTAGTCGCAAATTAGTGGGTATTTTAAGACGCTTTTGTGACGGTTATTAAAATTTGTGAAAATTGGTGAAAATTTGTTTTCTAGAGTATCGAACCCCGTGGAAGCCCTCTCGGTCCACTGGTTGACCAAGGATTCATTAATGTTTCTACACCAGGAGGTACTGAGTTCGATTCCCGGAGAATGCAAATTAGAGGAGGCAAAATTTCAGGAGATTTCAAGCGCGGTGCAAACATAGCCATTCGCCGTGGTCCAGCGTGTCGAAGGTAAAGTGCTCTATCATTAAACACGTGCTATAAGACATCGACGCGCTGGCCAGGTGTTCGGTTTTTAAACACGTGCCACACGGGTGCAGTGGTGAAATATACCACATCTTTAAACCGTAAGCCAATAATTTACGCTTAAAGATTTAAAGTCGGGGCCAGTCCCGCATTTAAGTTCTAGGCCGGTCGAATATACATAAGCCAAGGCCAGTCTCAAACATTCGTGTTCGATCTAGAAGCACCAACAGGGTAAGCCGAGCCCAGTCTCGCACCTAAAATATATGTCGAGTCCGCNTAAAGTCCCAAAAATATTATTCAATTCCTCATCTTCATCCTCTGAAGATGATAAGTTACAAAGAAATTCGACAAATTGAAGTTGCAAATAAATAGCAATTGATGTTGAAGACTTTTGGGACTAAATGTTCTGATTAAAATGTGAGTCGCTAATTTAACTTTATTTGCGATTATTTTGCGACCATAACTTTATAGTCGACTACTAGTCTTAAAACAGTCGCGAATATGAGATTGTGTTCCGACTACAACATTTTGTCGTAAATTTGCGACTCTTTTGTCTCTGCATCATGAGTAGTCGTTAATTAGTCGCAAAATAGTCACAACATCGTTATGACTTTTTGCGACCAAAAAAAGAGTCGCAAAATGTAGTCCCAAATCAATTGTTTTCTTGTAGTGTATATGGACAAAAAAAAACAGAGGTAATAGTACGAAAACAGAGGTAATAGTACGAAAACAGAGGTAATAACTCAGCACTTTTAGTATAGACTTAGACTGACATATAGTGGTTTGTAATATTTGCTCTGTTACTACGACCGTGACGTTGATATAGTTTGGCAATGAAAACGAAAGTAGTGGATATGAACATGAACCTGTGATCATTATTTTCAACCCAATGATAGCTTTATCACATGATATCCAAACCTCAATACACAATGGAAACCTAGCTAGGAAACCATCATAAACCTTCCGCAACTGTATAATATTGTTCTTCGAATCCTGCTCAGACAGTTCAATCAAATTTAGCCAAGCTTTGTACTCCATAACTGTCCACTTTGTCTCTCCAAAGAAATCAATCGCAACACTGACATCTGATTTTACAATTCCCCAAAAGTGGCTTTCTTCAAGTGAACAATTATACCCTATCGCATTAAATACAATCGTCTTTATTCTTGGACTATAAGGAGCAAGGCCATACTTATTAGGGTTTATGTTCAAAACAGGACCAAAATCTGTAACAGCTGACCACTTCATAGAGATTTGAGGAACACGTATAAAGGAGTCTAATGTGGAGTCTTTGCCATAAAATAAAACAGTACCAAACCCATCTTCTTTTAGTTGATATATCAGTATAGCCTTTGTCACCGCTAACTATCACAACTACCGCTGAAGAAGAACCTTTCACTCTATTGAAAAGCTTTTTCCAGTATGCAATTCTATCTGAAATTTTCTGATCGCTAGCCTGCGGTCACTGTGATCCGCAAGTATTAGCGGAATCCCACTTTTTTGCAGCCTTTTGATTGTCTCCAGTGGCACTCATTCCTTCACAGCAACTGCTTCTACCCATGTCTGTTTTAACAATATTGACGACCTTAGGCAAAATATAAAATATGGACATTTTATTTATATCATAAAAATATAACAAAATTTTAAACATTAATGATTATGCGCGGATCGTATTTGTATACGCTTTTAGTATCAATATTCATTCGTGCAAGGTTTGAGCATGACGTTTTGGACATATTTTTATTTCAAGATCAATTTCAAGCATGTGATTTACATTTCTACATTTTATTACCCAAGTTAGAAACTCCAAAGCTCTCATAATTAATAACTCCTTACACAAACCGAAAATCTCAATGACAAACACTTTCTCGTCATAAATATTAACTACAAGTTCAGACTACAAACAAAATATTGATACATGTTTTGAACTTTTACATTGGGCGATAGTTTTTTCTCATGTTTGATAGATTCATTATGGAGAAGCAACTCATGAGGTATTGAGAACCATCTGGAGAAGAACTTGTGTGTCTTTTCTTTTCTGCAAAACTGTAATTAAATAATCAATCAACATATTTAACCCTAGAAAAGAAAGATTGATTATACGTTATTTTATTCATAGTCAATTACACATAATATAATATTGTATTTTGCCCATAACTCATTTTTACAAAATCTCATTATTTCTCTTAAAAAGTAAATATCTAAAAAACTTCGAGAACATAGTCTACAACAAAGCTAAAGACGAAGTGATCATTTTTAATTTTGTTTCTTCCATAAAAACGCATACGTTTTATCAAAACCACCGACTCTATAGTGAAATTAGAGACGAATTGGATATAATTGGTTATACAAAACACTTTGCATTTGTAAAAATTTCAAATGCCAAAGTTTTCCAATGTTATAACGATCTATTTAGGATGAGAGAAAAATACTTGAGCAAAAACAAAATGGAGCTACCAGATAAGGGAAGCAAAACGTAACAAAAGAGATATTAAATTGGAAGCCTCTTCGAAAGTATGTGTTATATCTCTTTCTTAAATTTGCATGAAGTTTATGTAGTCAAAAACGGTAGTTGGGACTCTAGGAGGCAATATAGTTTTAGAAAAAGAAAAATGTGAAGTGCATACATTAGTGGCGCTAATAGAGTGTGGAAAAAAAAAATTAATACGGATGAAAGACATAAAAAGTTTTTGTGAACAGAAAAATATTAGCTTGTCAAAATATTGTGTGGAAAGTAATGACATGGTAAAAATAAAAATTAATGTGTATTAGTGTTTTGTTTTTACTGGTTTTTCATTTAATATTTTTTATGATGTGTTATCTTTTAAAAGCACAAAAATCTAATAAACCATAAATATGTGATATTTTAGAATGCCAAAATAAGTTTAGATTGTGAGTCCCTTTTGTTAATCACATAGATATAGATACATATCTTACTTATTTATCTATATAGATAATAATAGATCAAGGGTTTGCTGTAAAAAAAAAAAAGATAATATGTCATGGTTTTTTTAATAAAATTTTAAAACATAAAAAAAAATGAGCATTGGACCTAGGGCGGTCGCCCCTCTCACCATGGGTAAGAACCGGGACTGGAGTTATGATGAAGACTATCTTTTGGAGACGAAACCATTATCTCACCCGTTTCACTTGACTATGAATGTGACCATGCATGATACACCGATAATGATCCGCTCACACGATTTTCTGGATGATGAAGATGGTTATATCTTGTGGTGGTGGTGGCGAATTGACCTAAGAATAACTAACATGATGGAAATACATGAACACGTTGATGTATTTTGAAATTAATCGATGACCCAAAGCCGGGAGTTATAGCCAATATGACCATACAACCGGATATAATGTCGCGATGATGATCCAACGATCAGATATAACACCACGATGATGACATGATGGTCAGGTGTAATATTGATTTTGTATTTTAATCTTATACGTGTTACCATGTATGAACTTGTGGGGATGTTGAGTGACTGACAGAGATTACGAATTAAGATTGTCTGATATCGAGATTCTATTATGGAAAGGTCATATATTATATATATTTCCACATTTGCTTCAATTTGTGCTACTGATTTTTTGTTTATTTCCAAAAACTTTAATAGTCCATTGGATGTACAGAACAAATGGGACTGACTGACTTGTACATATTTGTCTACATGAATATGATGTTACTCCAAATCTCGAGATTCGGTCGTTTATTATCTACTAAAACACTGACAAAAGAAAAGGGCAAAAGAAGAGATACAAAGCTGCCAAGAAAAGAAAAAAAAAACTATATTGCAAAGGAATATTTTGAGTGAAAATTAGCAAAAAGCCTCTAATTGAGCTAGTGGCTCTCAAGATTTAAGCATGAGCATGGTTAAAATGGTAGAGATAGTGTTGGTTGTTGAAAACACAAGTCCAACAAGTGCTGTTCACGTTTCCAAAGCTTGGTTCCTTTGGCATCGTCAATGGTCTGCTCGATCTACACCCAAACATTTATTCCAAAAATCAAAAATTAAATAATTAATAACCCTATGAATCATAATTCTCTAGTTCATTATAATTTATAAGAGTGGTTTAACGATTTTTCACTTATATTAGAAAAAATGTATCTAAATTTTTTTTATTATATTATACCATTTATATTACACTATAAACCCTTATTTCTCTAGTTAATAATCTGATTTGATAGAAATAAAACTATAACTTTGTAATATGCAATATAAATAAAACGCATATATTATGAAACAAAGGAAAGATATCTAACGATGATCAAACCGACCTCTGTGGGAGAAAAGGTCGGTCGAAAAAAGGCATCAATTGAGCTTTTGGAACCATTTCCTTCCTCAGCATACGAATCTCTTCCTCTTCTATCATCTGTTCCATGGTTCGATTTGACACGGTTTAATTTTGAAATTTCTTCTCAAACCGAAGTAAACCAAATTCGAACTAATGTCATTCTTTTAGTTAAAGAAGTTCCGGTTTTATATCAATGCTCCGATATGCGAAAGATTCGCATCAATTTGATTAGTTTAAGTTAAAAAGTTTTATAATTCCAATGGTCACATAAGTATACCGAAAGTACATGAAATGTTCAATTTTCGAGTAGCTAGATTCACATAAATAGAGAGCCCAAAACCAATCACATTACGGTTTACGTAGGTTTAAATTTGTTAAGATTGTTCTCTAGCCTGATAGTAATCACATTTCTTATAAAGTTATACCTTTTGCAACCTCTCCTCTTGTTTTTTCTGCAGTTTCGTGATATAATAATTAGTTGCAACCTGCGAAGATGGCAAATGAGCTCCATAGAAATTGAAAAAACAAAATTTAATATAAAATTAATAAATCTTTTTTTGATCAAATATATTGAGGAAGTTTGAGTAAAACCGAATAGTTGAACATGGCACGTTTCACTGCTCTCTCGCCGGAATGAAGCTTGAACTCAATAGGCTTTTTGTTCTCTTTTGCTGGTGCCTTTGTAACATGCTGATGAATTAAAACAAAAAAAAAAATCAATGAATCCATGCATGGATACTAATCGTAGAAGTAAATATGTTAATGTAGAACAGTATTTTAGTATGTTCAACTGGTGAATTCGAACAAGATCTGATTTAAGAGAAATGTTACTATAGCATTGTTTTGAAAATCTATATATTGTGTGGCTCCTATAATTTTTTAAATAAGAACATTAACTAATCAAATATATGTTTGATAAATATGTGTATGAAATTTTTCAAATAGTATAATAAATAGTTCTAAGGATACAAACCTTGATAGTGTGCATTGTTTTTCTTTTACGCGTTAAAGATATTTTACGGATCATTGTTATAATATTTTATCAAGAATAGTTTCACAATTAATCATAGAGTCTCTCTATATGAGTACCTTAGCCGCAGCTGCCTTGGTTTTGTCATGCGCTCTGTCTTTGAGTTCCACTTTGGTCTACAATAAAGTTTTCAGTGAATAATTGAAGAAATCAAATCATTGTACATTAATCACTATACACACATACACTATATACGAAAAAAACTATACTTTTTGACGCATTAATTATTTCACAACTTTTGATAGAGATGTTCATGTCTCAGACATAATAGTAGAACTCAAGGTGTACTGTTATTTTTTTTTTTGATAACCAACTGTATTAGTTAACTAAACTGTTATTGAAAATGGTGGATGAAAACTGATTTACTATTGCTTGAAAATGATCACAACACACACACACGCACCCCAAAAAAAAACCTCAAACTTACACGTGTGAAACTTTTCAGAAGTGGCATCAAAAATACTAGAAAATATTGCGATATTCTATTTCTTATTACTATTTATATTAGTACTTCAAATGGTAACTCAATTATACTGAATTGCCAGTAAAATGATGTCAACATTTTTTTTTTTTTTTTAAACTGGAATATTTTGCTAATTTTTCTAAAATGTGTGACTGGTATATCTTGGAGTAAAAAGGTAGATAAAGGAAAAAGATATAAAACAGNACTATATATATACACACATTAATGGGTCAGAAAAATAAAGATCATGTAAGAAAAAACAAAATCAAGAAAATGAATATTCATCTCACCATTCCTTTACCGTTGGAACCCAGGGACAGTACAGAAGATGTCGGACTTGTTTTCCCAAACTTACAAAAACAAGAAAACAGAGAAAAAGACAAACTTTGTCAATCTCTTTGATTTAGTTAATGTATAGATTACACACGTGCGAAAATATTTACATGCAATGTATATTCACGAAAGTAGCAACTAAAAGTAACCAATTATTACGTCGCACAAAAAAAGTAACCAATTATTAAAGTTGACAGAGAAAAAAAAAGTAACTAATTATTGAATAACCTTGGGGGAGGATTTTGGGTGTGATGATTTTCCAGTACACATGATTAAGAGAAGAGATATACTTTTAAAAGTTGTTGTTAAGAACAATGTTTTTTAACAAAAAAAAATAACTCAACCAAAAGCCGAACTCCTTTACAAACTTTTTTTTTTTTAGTCACACAACTTATAATGAACTCTAAATTAAAAAGAAGTAGAATAAAAATATTACTTGATGAGTGAATGAGATAAGAGATGAAGTGATCAATTTATAGAGATCGAAGCAAAAACACAAACAAGTTTGGGCATTGGTAGCTGTCTTAAGTGGCGTCTGTTGCTGCATCAGCAACAAGCTTTAATTAGGGTTCTCTTCATGATTTTCTTTGTTATTTCAAAAGAATAATGTTTTAAAATGAATATAAATGTCTCAGTAGACTTCTACGTACATGTAATTTGAAGTCAATATATGAAACTATTTGTATTCTATTTTTGGTTGCATGTAAACTTACATCATACTGAGTTATTCATATAGCAATCAACCATTTTAGTTTTTATATCAGTAACATTTATTCGATATGTAACACCCCACAAAAAAAGGCTTATTTCCAACGGTAATATTCATCGAAATTTCATAGAAATGACCATTTTCAATGAATATCCAACAAATTATAATCCATGGAATATGCGCGTTTGAAACGTTATCCATCGAAATTTTTTGAAAGATTTTGTGGTCGATGTAAGTTACTAAATCTATGGTGGCACATGAGACCAGAACTTATCCGTGTGGATATACATAACGCGGTTCTCCTAAACCACTATGTGCCACCATAAATCTAGCAACTTACATCGATTGTAAGTATAAAGTGTAACTAATAACACTCAAATCACATGGATACCAAATTTTAGGTCGGTTTATAAGAGATGAAAGAACTCAATGAATCCTATAATTGTTATTGTGAAAACACAAGTGCAACTATATGCTTAATTATAACCAATAGCCGTATAGGAGCCGGGAGTATTTGTCATATTTGAACGAAACTGAGATTCTCAATATACATTTTCAAATTACTAATAGTCTCATGTTGTTGTACTTCCAAAACATAAATTGTATTTATCTGCATAGATATATACATATTTCTCGATTTCAGATTGATAAACAATTAAGAGAGTGCTAAGTTGATAATGCTGTCCGACAAAGAGCTCTCATGCACCAAACTTTCTGATTAAACTTCCCACTCATGCATCTTTGTAATTTTCCTAGCGTCCTTATTCCTTCATGTTCCTTCACACATCTCATCTTTGGGATTTATAAGTATTTCAATTATTTAATCATACTTTTTTTTTTTTTGTAAACCAAAAATACTAGAATAGTGTACAACCTAGATATTTAAATACTCATCGCGACTAAATATATATGTAATCATTTGACATTTCATATCACATTTCAGTTTGATCCCTTTTATTTTATGTGGATATAGGTTCACAAATAGCTTAAATACAAGCTTAAATGAAATAAATGTGAAAACTGACCAAGGTACGTAACTTGACTAAAATTGCAAACGAAAACCTTAACTCGTAACCACATACAGAAACAATAATGAAATTCATGACATGTATGATCGCACAACAGAGAATAATAGTAACATTCGTAACAGACGTTCCAAGTGCGAATTAATTACCTGCTTTCTCAACATACATAAATGAGTTCGTGAGAAGGGAATTTTTTCATTTTTTTTCATTATTCTGTGTAATTAAAATTTTAAGACGGACAGTTTAGCAAAGAATGTTAGACTATGATATTATCTTCGTAAATTATGTATCTCTTGTTTAGATTATGAACTGTTTTAATTCATTTATAACAAAAAAAAAATAATAGATACAACGATTACTGCAAGAAATTGTGACGGTATAAAGCCACAGAAGCTGATCGTTATTTTATGAAACTTTCATATTCGCCTTAACGTCTTTAAACACCAGAAAAAAAATACAGGGAAATATGCTTTTAACCATTGATTTATATATATATATATTAATATATGCGTTAGCATTTGCGTTTATATGTTATGATAATTTGTTTTTTTTCTTTAAATGAAACCACAAGCTTTAGTGTTCGAATCAAATCTATTTTTGTAAACCATAAACGCAATCTATTTGAGTTTGGATTTTTCGTTTACAATAGACAACGATATTCAATAAAAATATGCAGTATTATATAAAAATATTATATTTTATAAACATATTTTCACATGTAAACGAATACGTACAAATTCTATTCTTTTGATTTGAACCATATATGAATGTTGTATTATTACCACGAAAGAAATATATAGCTTTGTACACTTAGGAGTCACGTTCTCTTTAAGGGACTCGTGGCCCTCCTTTTACAAACAAAATTGTCAAACTTTTAACCAAGAGGTTGTTAGCCTAACAAACCTCAGTCTTGAATGCTTCTTGGTGAGTCATCTATTTCAGAGAAAGTGGTCGACAAAACTATTTACGATTTTGTCTTATTCTATTATATCGCTATTTTTTCTAAATTATAAGAGCGGGATAATGTTTTGAAAATATATGTGAGATTAATGGAAAAGGTTAAGAGGAATGTCATACTGTTAAGTTAGGTCCTTGATTGGAAAAAGGAACCTAACTCATGCAATCCTTAACTCTCAAGTCTTGTGTTTTTTTTTTTTGGTCGTGGGCATGGCAAAACACCAACATGCATGATTAGGGTTTAGTGACAAATTGACCACGTAACATCTATGAAAGACATGTGTATGAGATTGACGTATAGTAATACTATGTAGCATAATCAATCTCTATTTGATATTATTTTGTGCTTGAGCTTATTTGTATTCTATTCAATATTATATATATGATTTTCGAATAAAATGACACTTCATCTGTTTCACAAAGAATATTATTTTAGAATTTTTCACACATATTAAAAAAACATTAAAAAATTCTACTTTACCACATATTAATACACTAAATAAAATTATTTTTCTAATCTATACTATTAAAGCAATAAGGTTAAAATTTGATTTTTATTCAAAATTCTGCATTAAAAAAATAAAACGACACTTTTTCTGAAATAAAAACAAAACTTTAAAATGACACTCTTTGTGAAACGGATGGAGTTTTAGTCTATTGTCTATCCTTTTTATTAGTCGGGGTCACATATATTAGTTAAAAATATGGTCTTTCTTTATTCACTGTGTTGAGAATTAGGGCAAATCGCAATTAGAAAAAGTCAAAAAACAAGAGAGAAAACGTATTGAGGCAAATACCAGTTTAGGTTTCTTTATTATTATGAATAATTACAAATCTTTAGACTTTGTATTTATAAGCCCCAAAACCCGAATTCCTTATCCGACTAGTAAAGGAAACTTTTCTAATCCCAAATAGGAAACCATACCGTGGGTGGGTGGGGGG
>PKMM01056265.1:69920-80128 GCA_002933915.1 Eutrema heterophyllum
TTTATTAATAATTAATTAGACATATATGCATGTAACTTGAAAACACCACCTATTATACGAGTTTGATTTTAATTTGAATAATGTAAATCGCATTTTAGATGGCAATGTAGGGGAAATCATAATATTATATATATATAATGAAGTACATTACATATTTAGATTCACGAATGTGGACTATTATTTATTTTTACACAAGATCCTAACATTTTTTTATAGTGTTGCACACCATAGAATTCCAAAAGCGTGGGTTGCCACATGCACACTTGATACTTTGGTTGGATGGTGCATCAAGAATACTAAAAACGGATGAAGTTGATGCAATAATCTCCGCAGAATTACCGCAAAAAGAGAGCGACCAGCAAGGGTTTGAGCTTGTGGAAAAACATATGATGCACGGTCCATGTGGATTGGATCGACCTAAATCACCTTGCATGAAAAATAAGGAATGCTCAAAGAAATTTCCACGGCAATATAACGAGGAAACAACGATTGAAAAATCTGGTTATATAATATATCGTCGGCGTCGAGATGAAAATAACTTTGTTATCAAGGGAGGAACAAGGTTAGATAATCGCTATGTTATTCCACACAATTTGTCTATTCTTAAAAAATACCAAGCTCACATAAATGTGGAGTGGTGCAACAGAACAAATGCTATCAAATACCTTTTCAAATACATTACAAAGGAAGTTGATAAAGCAACCATTGTGATAGAAAAGGGTCTCAATGCTTCAGACAACCCTCAACATTCAGACAACACTTAGCATTCAAACAACACTCAACAAAACAGACAGATGAGGAGACCAAGAAATGAGATACAAGAATACCTTGATTGCCGATACTTATCTGCTTGTGAAGCCATGTGGCAAACTTTTGCATTTCACATACACCAAAGGAAACCTGCGGTCCAAAAACTTATTATTCATCTGCTTGGAAAGCATAACATACCATATAAAGCTATAGATGATCTCAGCCGCATTCTGTCTAGAGAAGATATTGAGAGAACAATGTTTACAGCGTGGATGGAAAAAAACGAAGAGTGTGAAGAGGCTCGCGAACTAACTTATCTGCAATTTCCAGAAAAATATACCTGGGACAACGATAGTAAAATCTGGAATGAACGACAAAAGGGAGAAATGATAGGAAGAATAGTCAACATCCATCCATCAGCAGGACAGTTATACTATCTACGGATACTAATCAACAAACTAAAAAGACCAAGAAGTTTTGACGAAATTCTAACAGTTGGGGATAAAATACATCCATATTTCAAATCAGCATGCTATGCTAAAGGTTTACTAGATTCTGACGCTGAATGGCATGATGCAATGGATGAAGCTATTCAATGGGCTACACCTTATCAACTACGACATTTGTTTGTCACAATGCTTATATATTGTGAAGTGGGCAGTCCTATTAATTTATGGAAACGCTGTTGGAAATCACTCGGTGAAGATATGCTAAGCAGAAAACGCAAAACTTTCGACTTTAAAAAGTTACATCTAAATGGTAATCAGCTGCAACAGTACATTTAGATTGAGATAGAAAAGGTAATGCACCAGCATGAACGTTTATTAACTGAGTTCACGGATATGCCAAAACCAGATCTGATTGTTCTACAAGAACTCGATAACACCATGTTGACCCAAGAGTTACAATACAATGTGCTCCGGGAAAAAGAAGAATATAAAAAACATTTCAACAGTCTAAATGTGCAGCAAAAAAAGGTTTATGATGCAGTTATGGAGTCAGTTGATAAGAAGTTAGGAAAATTATTTTTTCTATATGGTTCTGGTGGAACAGGGAAAACATACCTTTACAATACCATCATTTCTAAGCTGCGATCAGAAAAGAAAATAGTACTCCCAGTTGCTTCATCTGGCATCGCAGCATTGCTTCTACCTGCTGGAAGGACAGCACATTCCCGCTTTAAGATACCCATCGATGTCAATGAAGATTCGGTATGTCATATAATGCCAGGAACAATGCTTGCATAATTAATAAAAAAAAACAAAAGTTATCATATGGGATGAGGCGCCCATGACACATCGGTATGCATTTGAAGCGCTTGATAGAACGTTACGAGATTTAATGTCCATGAAAAAAATCAGAAGCTAGAGACCAACCTTTTGGAGGTAAAATTGTACTACTAGCTGGCGACTTCAGACAAACACTACCAGTAATTCTACAAGGTACTCGAGCCGATACAGTCTCAGCATCAATTAGACGATCATACTTATGGGACTCCTGCGAAGTCTTTGTTCTCAAACAGAACATGAGACTTGAATAATCACAAGGAAGATTTGCTACATGGGTACTAAGTGTTGGAGATGGAAATGCACCCACAAGTGAAGCAAAAGCTGTAAATGAAGATGATGGTCAGATGATTAAAATTGATCCCAAATTCCTAAGGCAATCAACTGGAGATCATTTGCACGATATATTTCAAGCCACAACTGCAGAGAAAAGTCTATCAAAAAGTACACATGCAAGCATTACAGAGACAGCGATCCTAACCCCACGAAATGATACAGTTGATGAGATTAAGGAATACATGTTAGTGCAACTGCCAGGAACATCAAAGGAATATTTCAGCTCAGACAGCATAGGGAAAGCTGACACAATAAATACAGATTACGAGACGCTATATACAGTTTAGTACTTAAACTCTCTTGAGTTCTCAGGACTACCAAAACATAAGTTGGCTTTGAAAGTTGGAGTTCCAATAATGCTGCTACGCAACAGTAATCAAAAGTAAGGTCTATGCAATGGTACAAGATTTATTGTAACTCGATTGGGACATAGATTGATTGAAGGCGAAATAGTTACTGGCACATATGCGGGTAAAAGAGTTATTATACCGTGGATAATTTTGTCACCACCTGATTCAAAGCATCCTTTCACACTTCAAAGACGCCAATTCCCAATAAGAGTATGTTATGCAATGACAATTAACAAAAGCCAAGGACAGAGCTTGAAATCAGTGCTCCTCTATCTGCCTCAACCAGTTTTCAGTCATGGCCAATTGTACGTTGCGCTTTCGCGTGTAACATCTCCTAAAGGTCTAACTATTCTAAAACCCGATAATGATGGAGAGAGAACAATCAAAAATATTGTCTATAAGGATATCTACAATGGGCTACCTACATAGTAAGGCAATATCATGTGGGAAAAAAGTATATATACAAATAAAACTTAAATTTATTAAATATCATATGCGTATTTGAATTTACCTTGCAGGTGGTTGGCTTGATTACGTTGGTGGGGGTCACGGAACCGATCCATTTGGCGACAGGAAGATCGGTGAGGACGAGGTGGTCGGGAAAGGCTACCGTCACTGTCTCCATCGGCGAGCCAATTCTGTTCTGGGAATCCCATGTGAACGACTAAGGAAGAAGATATTTTAGACGAAATGTTATAATAATATTTTAGACAGGCAATTAAATGTTATGCTTTTCTTTACCAAGAATTAAATGTTATGTTATCTGCAAGATATTTTATGTTTTAATCGTAATATTGTTTACTAAGATATTGTGTTAGTTTATAACAGTAACACATTTATACTTCTATTCTCTGATTTATACACGGGTGACATTGTATTGTCAAAACATATTTGTATTTTTTTTTTTAAAAAGTTAAATTAATAGACAAAAAATTATTTACAAAAAACAAAATACAAAAGTTTTAATTTGGTAGAAATTATAACATATAGTAAAAATGCCAATTGTGCTAGGGGACTCCACCAGCTATAAAACTTCTTTTAAAAAGATTATGGAACTGCGGTGAATCAAAATAACAGAATGAGAACATCAGATTACATGTTTGTATTTTGGTAAATTAATTATTTAATTTTGATAAAATTATTTATGATTTCTTTATTTGAAATACCAACATATTTAGTCTTAACAATATGGAAGAAAAAAACACATGTTTACAATATGTTTTAATTAAAATTAATCCAAAAAAAATATTTATTATTATAACATTTACTTTGTCAATCTAATAATAAAGATATATATATAAAAATTATATAACTTTTAAACTAACTCAAATAAAATAAATATTAAACCAATTTTTCAACACGTATCCGCGCGTAGCGCCGAAGAAAAACTAGTCTATACTATATGAAAGCGGGAGTTTGAAAAGACTATCCATCTCAGCCAAAATATTCTGCCTTGATATAGCGCCACGTGTTGCTTAAAGAAAAAATAGTTAATGCGTTTATGAAACCCTCACTGTCGTTCGGTTCTCTTCATCTTCCTTACCAAAGGGCAAAGGGCAAAGGTTAATAGTGCATTCATAAATTCTCCATATTTAATTGCAGGAAGAGATCAATGACAAAATTGAAACTTTTAATCTTCTCGATTTCCAATATTTTCCAAAATAGAAGATATCCTACATCGACGGTGATTTCCTTATCTCCCTTCTGAAATTTTGAATATATCGAATTTTAGATCTCAAAATTTCACATGCTTCGATCTATACAGTGTCGTGCTTTTGTGCGAATTATGCTGAAATAGTGAATATATTTATTTTGGTTTGAAAAATGCGAATTTGTATTCTCTGATTAAGATTCGAAAGAGTAAGGCGAATCTTTTGAATCAAATAGTGAAACGATGATGACACACTGATGGTAACCGATGAACTCATAATTTGTCACCCTGTACTTTTTAGTCAATCTTATTTACTTTTTTTGGTAAATAGAATTTTTCTCTGTGGCATAAGTAATTATCCTCTTACTTATGTGTTGGTGTTTTTGGTTATAACAATGACTTTTGCCTTTCAGTGGATTCCGGGAGACGCAACCACTACTCAAAGCCATGTCTCTGTGGGAATGGGTATGCTTTGAATCAATTTGGTGATCCCTTGGGGCGAAGTGGTCTAGGGAGAAACGTAGTGAAGTGGATTAGCCAGGTAATGAAGGCGATGGCGTCGGATTTAGCTACTGCGAAGGTTAAGGGTGAGTTTTCGGAGCTAAGGCAGACCATCGGTTCTGGTTTGAAGTCATTTGTTTGAAGCCTTCCACTCATTATCCGACCCTGTTCAATCATTTCCAGATAGAGTTGTGTGATGTTCTTTAAGATCTGGAGTGCTAGAAATTAATGGAGAATTGGAAGGAGACCGAGTCTTGGAAGCTTCTAAAGGAGATGAATCATTCTAAGCATGTCCATCTCAGAAAACTGGAAAATGAAAAAATTGTAATTGTTGTAAAAATTAAGCAAACTGGAAAAACAAAATTACTCTGTTTAATGATTTAGAGTTAACTCAGAAAATAGTAAGTCAAGAATGCAAGATAAAGATATTGACCTTTCTACACCAATAATTCAGAAATAGCTGAAGAATTTTCACATCCACAGAATGATATTGACCATAAATTATGAAGACTACGAGAAAGAGGAATACCAATAATTCAATGACCTGATGAGACTTCATTTTACACTAATAATTAAGAAACGATCAATATGAGAAAATGAATGTGCCTGCATTATACATTTATTCTCTATCCAAATTTCTAATGTGGTTAAACTAAAAGATAGTGAAAAAAATAACTTGTAAACTGAACCAAAGAGAAACTAAATCAGAGTTGAATCGAACAGAAAATTAATTGACTGAACTGAAACTGAAACCAAATTACAAAAAGAAAGTCCTAATAAATCTTGGTAAAAAGCTGAAACCAAATTAAAATTGCAGTAAAAGACTTTACCGACATTAAAATCAAGCAAGAGTTTATATTTACAACGGTATCTTTTTGTTTTTGTTTGTGTGTGTGTGTCAAAGAATGGTGACCAAACACTAATGTCACCATCAATAACTCTGGCTTTAAAAATCTTATACCATCTCAACCATATATATCAGTCTATGACGGGTCGAATCATATTTGATCGAACCACATCTCCTTTCATCAATTCATCAGTAATATGGTTAGGAAAAAATCTAAAATCATTGATACTTTATGTCTCCTAAACTTAAACGTGCTATCTAAACGAATGCAGAAACAATGACATGACACAAAATCTTCAAAAACAGTGCGAGTACGAGAGTTACTGACCTGTGGCAACCAAACTCGGTTCGAGTAGTTCTTTAATAGGTGATTGAAGCTCATATCCACCCCCGGGGATACTTGTATGAATCAATCCAAGCTTTAAAAGGTATCAAATCATGAGACTTTAAAAGGTATCCATATTCTTCTCTGTTTACCCCTTTTGAGTGAAGTTGAGAGGTGACATAGCAGAGCCACATGAACCACTCAGGCATTTTATCGAACACTTGGAATCAACTGTTTCATTTGAGCCCCCAAAATATGATTGAGATTCTCTACATTCTTCCATCTTCCAATCGAAGTTGTCATGTTTTTTCCTGAGCAAATTAGAGAAATGAAATGAGAATTTGCCTTGATTGCTAGATTATGAATTGTAATTGTTCTAAAATTAAACAAACTGGAAAAACAAAATTACTATTTTTGATGATTTAGAGTTAAGTCAGAGAGAAGATTATCAAAATTGTCGAATATGAATGTGCTCGAGAGCTCCAAGGATCATTCTTCTCTGAAGCTCCCCTCGTCTATTTGGAATTGTGTCTTTTAAATTTCCATATAAGGCCCAAAACATTATTAATTTAATTCATTGAAGAGAGAAAAATGATGAACCTAATCGTTTCTGGGTGATTTGAAGTCACCGAAGAAGCTCCCATGGCGACCATCAATCAAACACATGGACGAATCTACACCAAATATTTGCAAAATTAAGCTTTTGTTTCACTTCTCTCACTCTGAGCATATTTGGGAACTCAATGGAGGACACACGAATATGCACCAAAAGAGTCTTTGAATTATTTAAATGAAAGTTGTCAACTTTGAGAAATGCAAACTTGACAACAATGTCATTCAAAGCAAAAGCAGTAAAATAAAACCCAAACCAAATTCAGAACTGAGAGCCTCTTTCTCTCATTCTAATCCTCTTCATCTATTATTGCTGCTCGTGTCTCAGGAAACTCAGTGGCAGCTTTGGGCAGCTTTGGGCATTTGTAGACTCTAAATTCTCTCAGGTTTGGAAGAGCCTGAGAATTCGAGCAAATTCTCTTTAATTCAGGCAAATCTCTTAATTGAAGGGATTCTAGCTTCCCAAAGGGAACCGCCATATGTGGATGCACATTGCTAATACTCATTCCTTTCTCCCTATTTATTATTTCTTCTGTGCTTCGTGAAAGATACACACCTAGATACCTGAGATTTTGAGCAAACAACAGCCAGGTCAAGTCCTTTGAACCTTCCAAACCGAATATGTAAACAATGGAGAGATGCTTGAAGCCTTGAGAACTTGTACATAGAAGCTCTTCTCTTTCTTTGCTTTCCCAATCTATCTTTATCTCTGAGATATTGCATTCCACAATTTCAAGGCGTTGAAGACCACACAGAGCTACCGTGTTTAATACTACAACCTCTGCTGACATTTCTGCTATGACTAAATTTCGAATACTTCTCGCCAATCGCTCCACTCCTTGGATACTTTCCAAAATCAAAGCATCCTTTATGGTTGCTGTTAAAATCTGTAAGTGCTCTAAGAGTTGTAGCTCTTCCATTAATCCTGAATCAATAGAAACACCGGAAAAATATAGTTTCAACACTTGAAGATTTGGTAAGCTTGTTCCTATCCCATCAATGCTTTCAAGTGAACGAGTATTCTCGAGGTCCAAGCTGATTAGTTTCCTCAACCCCTTCAAACCAGCTGGTAACGATGCTATCGATGTGTGTGATAAATTGAGGTATTCCAAGGAACTCAAGCTGCAAATTTCTTCCGGCAATGCGCAAAGAGAACTCAAACTATTTTTTGAAAGATCCAAGACGACAAGGGCTTTCATAAACTGAAAGAACTCACCTGAAATAACCTTTAACTTGTTATCACCGAGTAATAAGGTCGAGAGGTTGGGGCACTCGGGACAGCAAGATATCTCGTCAATTCGATTACTCATCAACGAGATCCTTTTCACAACATTCCAATTGATGTCGTTTGGTATACCACGTAACTGCGCACCGGTTTTAACACACAGTTTTTCTTCCTCTTTTCCGAAGTTAGACCCTATCCAAAGAGCCATCTCGCGTAAAACATCATGCATTTTCACCTTTGGGGATTCAAAAAAAGCATCAACATCCACCAATAGATGCGCACGAACTAACGAACCAATTATAGCATGACCATGGTTGTTATTTCCATCTTCATCTCTCTTTCCATTTATAAATCCTTCGCCGATCCAATACTCTATCAACCGCTCCTTCTCAATTTCATAGTCTTCCGGGAACAAAGAACAATATAGGAAGCACGATTTGACATTTTGATCCTTTAAACCATCATAACTAAACTTCAAAATGGGAAGAATCTCTTCCATACCCGGGAACTCGTGGCTAGACGAGTTGAGAACAGCAATCGCGTGACGCCATTCGTGTACATCCTCTTTACATGCCATGGCTTTGCCAATAACATTGAGTGCAAGTGGCAAGCCACAACATTTCGCAGCAACTTTTCTTGCAAGTGCAGGAATATCCTCATGGCGTTTCAATGGGTTTTCTCCAACATTATTTCGAAACAATTCCCACGCTTCATCCGGTGACAAACAATCAACCTTCATCTCATCATCAGCTCTCATGGCTTTGCAAACTTCCTTTGAACGAGTTGTGAAAACTATCTTCGATCCATTATTTCGAGTTGGAGGTGGAACTCCTATCTTGTTCAGATCTACCTTGCTCCATAGATCGTCTAATAACAACACAAATTTCTTTCTCCTCTTCTGTTTCTCCTTTCCATTCCTTGTCAAGACGTAATCTTCCCAGAATCTGATTCTGAATGCCCTCATTTTGCAAATCTTTAGAGACCACGACCCATATCACAACATCAAATTCATTAACCTCTTCAACAAATTTGTTGTTGATACGAGCTAAGAGGGTTGTTTTGCCTACTCCCCCCATACCATAAAGACCTAAAGTTGTTCGTTCAGTGTTCATGATGCTGCTCCATGCCTTTTTAACTATTGCCTCCAAACCAACTGTGGGTTGAATATGTTGCTGCCCCACCTTTGGTACAAGAATTTTCTCCGCCACCACTTCAAAAACTCCTTCAAATAGAAGCTCTTTAACTTCTTTCAACTTCTTCGATACATTTTTACCATACTTGTAGCTTGATGTGCACTTGTTAGAAAAATATCTAAAAAGACACAATCTTTTAGTTTCAGTTGATTTAGCCTGAAGCAGATCACTCACCTGGGACCCAATACCTTCTACCCTTGAAAACCATCCTTTGACTTGAGCAGTCCGCTGCGAACCTTTATCTTCTTCAATGGAAACCTTTCTTTCCAGATCATCTCGCCTTTCTACAAGTTTTTGCAAAGTATTCTCCAGCGCCTCGAGGTTAGCTTCCATCATGTGAATGTAATTTCCATCACCGAAAAAGCAGCCACAGGCTTGAGTCAACAGTTGATTACATTCTCAAACTTTCAGAAAGAAACCAGAAAACAAACTCACTGCTTTGAATGAATGAGCAAGAGAAAGAGGAACACCAATAATTGAATGATACTGTAGTTATATCCACCAAATGAATATAGACCATACAAATGAAGAGCACGTTTCTTTATCCGGTTAAACCAATCCATACCGAACTGAAATCTACTGAACCAGAATTGACCAATAAGTCAAGACTGCAATTTAATGTGACACTGCATTCTATACCAACTACGATGTATAATCAGGTTAATCCAATTCAATCTCAATCCAATCCAAAGAGAAATTGAACTTCGCTAATTATAGCAATAATATAAAATTTAAATATACACAATAACGAAAAAATGTTTCAAAGTGTTGACACAACAATTGTTTTATGGAAAAAGATGGTCTTATTAGGCATTCTTTGTAGTCTATTTATATAGTTTTCGTTGTTTTGTATATTTAATTAAACTTTATAGTATTGCTATAATTAGTGAAAAGGTATTAGCGAATGTGAATGGAGAATGTGAATGAAGGATTTAAAGTACTCCCATAGACTAACCTGAGACTTTGGCAAATTGATTCTCATGGCAGCCCATGATCATAGTCAATGATTTCTTACAAATCATTGACCAAACATAACCGAAACTCGCACATAACAAGCAACGAATTGGTCAAAAGAAGAGGTCTCTGTCTATAATCTGACATGATTACCCAAAATGCACAGAAACTTGAGAAA
>PKMM01056265.1:82185-138104 GCA_002933915.1 Eutrema heterophyllum
AACGTTGTGCAAATCATTACAGATAATGCATCAAATTGTAAGGCAGCTGGAGAGCTTATTGAGAGTACGCATCCTCACATCTATTGGACACCATGTGTTGTTCATACCCTTAATCTCGCTTTGAAAAACATTTGTGCAGCAAAGAATGTGGAAGGGAATGCAGAAACATATGAAGAGTGCAACTGGATAACATAAATTCATGGGGATGCTCTTGCAATCAAACATTTCATCATGAACCACAACATGAGACTAGCAATCTTTATTAAGTTCTCTCCTCTTAAGTTGCTTTCGGTTGCTGATACTCGTTTTGCTTCCATCATTGTGATGCTTAAGAGACTGAAGCTTATCAAAAGCGGCCTTCAAGCCATGGTCATAAGTGATGAGTGGTCTACTTATAGAGAGGATGACATAGGGAAAGCAAACTTTGTAAAGGAGAAGATTGTGAATGATGATTGGTGGGAACATGTGTCTTACATTATTGATTTCACAAGGCCTATATATGAGATGATTAGATTCTGTGACACTGACAAGCCATGCCTTCATTTGGTATATGAGATGTGGGACTCCATGATTGAGAAGGTGAAGTTTGAGATCTACAAGAAAGAAAAACGTCAACTGTCTGAATATAGTCTTTTCTATGAAGTTGTTTATGAAATCTTAGTGGCTCGTTGGGCGAAGAATAATACTCCCTTACATTGTCCAGCTCACTCTTTAACCCCAAGGTATATGATCTTAAATTATTATTTTTATTCAATTTTTTTTTGTTTTCTTGCCACATGTGACATATATCACACGTTTTTGTATGTGATAGGTTTTATAGTGAAGGATGGCTAAATGAGGTTTCCACAAGAATTAGCCCACATAGGGATGGAGAAGTATCATGTGAGAGGATGAAGTGTTTTAGAAGATTGTTTCCCAATACCGATGATCATACTAAAGTTTTGAATGAGTATGCGTTTCGGTGCCGCTTATTATGCAACTAACCTCGATGACTATGCGTATGGCTAACCCTTCTTCTGTACGGTCTAGTGGAGGCTGGATAGAATCTTCTGGTGATTTGTATAGAGGGGTTTGCATCATCTGCAGGATAAATCTGGATGCTTGGACTGCACGCTTGCGTTGATTTGACACAACATATGAAGAGTTTTTAGAGATTCCATCAATCCCAGGCCACATTGAGCGTATGAGAGGAACAAAATCCTTTGACACATATCCCTACATCACATGAAAAATCATTCAGCTGAAACAAACACACCATGAAACCTCTTGCACCTAAGGACATCATGGTTTTCGTTACCTTATGCTTTTCCGAGAGGGAAGCATAGTGCTCAAAGAAGACAGATAAACACTGTTTGAACCTGGACAATAATTAAGCAGAGCAAAACATTAGTGGATATTCTGATGACAAAAGTTACCAATCGAAAGAAACAGAATCTCTATACGATGTTCTTTTGACTCCTCACTGAAGTATAATGCAATCAGCTTGCCCAAAACAAAAGGATAAAACGATGCAGGCATGTTTGGGTACTTCTCTCCTAGAAGAAGAAATTTCGCAAACCCCTCCCCGACAGTTGCTTTAACCGACTCATCTTCACTGCTCTCTGTGTATGCTCTCCAGTCATCACTTTTAAGTCCAGCATACAGGAGATCGAGCATCTTTAAGTTCAAATCTTCTTCGGCATTGGACAAGTCGACAGGTACAAAATCAATGCTCTCATCCTCGAATTGTGACAAGAGATCTTGTCCCATTGCCTTGTCAACTTCTGTTGGGCTATGCCACATCCCAAGATCCACAAGTGCCTTGGAAGCCATAATACTAATCGGAGGAGGGCTTCTACAAAAGGCTATCCGTAGCTGCCTTACTAGCTCTTCGCTAGGCTTCTTTTCTAACAAACCAAAAAGACCGAGTTACTTTATAGCAATCCTCTGCACATCCAAGTGAGTGTGTTTTGCCTGCATTACATGAATCATATCAGAAAGAGTGTTTGTTTGTGCAGAGTCAAAGAAAGCAGGACAATGAAAACATTATGCCATGTAAAAGAGGTTCAACAACATGATAAGCTGTTGCTTAGCCACATAACTACCACTCCTTAAAAACGTTGACAGTTTTCAATGAAACAACAGGGTGCAGAGGACATACGGAATATCTTCATCTTAAATGGAAAATTGACAACCACAAATAAGAAGAACTCAAGGGAAAATAAAACAGTGAAATATGACAATAAGAAATATATAGAGGAGAGTAGAAAATATACCCCTGGAAGCAACAAAGCATGCAATATCTCTTCTGGTTCAATAGCCTTCCCTTGCAGTGAATGTAAAGTTTTTCCATTTTCCAAGAGAAGACTTGTCAGAGAAATCATGTGCATCCACTGCAGGAAATCCGCAGCCCTTTCCCTACAAGGTCTTGCTAGTTCTTCAACAACAGCAAGTATAATTTCTTCATATTCTCCAGGGGCGGCATGGACTTCCTTAGCTAATTTGGACACTGCATCAGCCCAATCTTTATCACCACCAAGGTTTATACCATCTCCAATTACAATACTGTTCCCATCTTCATCTAATTCTTGCTCAAAAGGTCTGTGGAGCAGCTCCTGGACAAATGAACTTGCAGTTTTGTGGAGCATAGCATCAGAAAAATCAAGCATTGTGCCCAGCAATAATAGCTGCCTCGAAGCAAAGTGATGATTCGGTCCTGAAAATTATGTGTAAGCAGAGGGTATCTCCCAAACAAAAACAACTAAGTTTTAGTATCAAAAAACATATTTGGACTCACCAGCCTCTATGTGAGCTTTAACTAGAGCAACGTAATCAGAAACTGTTGCAGGAAGAATTCTTTCCAGCAAATCATTCGCATCTGAAGCTTCAGCAGCATAAACTGCTGCCTCAGCTCCCATCGCAGTAGCAGCATCAGAACCCTTTGCCTGTGTAACAGTCTCATCATTCTTAGTGTGTCCCACATATAAAACCAACAGTATGAGCATAAAAATCATTACAATCACCTTTATGTACCAGTCCTAAGATCTAGTGAACAGCCAGGTTAGCTCATCACAAGACATTTAAGTTTAGATTGTCCAATGACCAATATTAGCATTCTCTGAATTTGAATCAAGCAGCCAGTTACGGAATTTATCAAGAGCATATGTAAACCCTTTCTCAGCACATCATCATCCAGTTGAGCTAGATAGGTAAATTTTCAGAATTTGTGGCTTCACAAAACTTTTTTTGATGCATAAGTACCTAACCTCAGCAGTGAATAGTTGGTAAGTTGCAAACTTACTTGAGCGCTTTTGTGTAACCTCCTGCATACAATCCTCCAGTAAAGAGCAATCTCCGGCTCCATTAGTTGGATGCTGGGTGTAGAACATGTGGTCTCATCTGCACATGAGGTATAACAAAATATAAGCAAATGTAAAAACTGCAAACTTCTGATAGATAATACAGAATTCAACAGACCTCTAGCTTCACCATCTGCTGACAATATGTACTTCTGGATGCTTTTATCATCGGTGGGCATTATCAATCCTTCACTTAACAGAACCTCCAACGCCGATTCTGCTACAGGTTCATAGGTTTCAACGTCAAGGTATTTAAGAAATTCGATAGGATCTCCTTGACAACAGTTAGATAGCCATTGATCTTTCATTAGCTTCAAACATTCCTTTGAAACATTTATAGCACGATCAGCGAGCCCTCTCTGAAGAATTGTGGTCCTAAGCTTGATGCTAAAGCAGGAGAATCAAAGAAATATCAGTCAGGAGAACGAGAAGGACAGTAGGGAAAAGGAAAATCCAACTTTTGTCAATAAGGCTAAGTGTAGATTGTAGAACAGATGTTACTGAAAAACAATAGTATAAAACTCCTATTCAGAGGTCAGCTAAAAAAATTCAATGAAGAAGAAAATAAAGAAGACTAAAGCTCTAGGCTGGCTTTGACTATGAAAAATGATGAAAAAAGAAATATAGAGACAAAGCTCTAAGCCCAAATTCACCTCAGACTCTGAAGAGGAACTTTATTTGCCAGAACAGAGTAAGCTGCTTTGCGAACTGATTCATTAACATCGAGCGTGCAATCGATAATTGCTTGGGTGGTTGCATTTGAAGGAGGCAGAGATAGAACAATTGTTTTTCGTACCTCCTGGAAATATTAAAAAGCTGAGCAATTCTTGGCAGGCATGATGACTAAAATTAAGGATGTAATCTAGGATGTAGTTATGATGTCAAGACTTTGATGGGAAACCAGAAACGGTACAAGATAGAAACTTTACCGGATTCTGTTCCAAGGGAAGCACCTCGAGGAGCAAATCAAGAATGTCACTATTATCAGGATCGTTCACAAAGCGTGAAAGAGACCTGACAGCAAACGTACGGATAACAGGAACTTTGTCCCGAACACGCAACATCATACCATCTATTACATCATCCCACAGTTCATCCGCCACTTCCACCTCATCTGGCAGCCTCAATATGATCTGGAAAGAACACAATTTACAGAATAAGTGGAAAGGCAAAAAAAAGAAGGCTTACAATTCATAATGCAACCACGGAATACAATTCATAGAAACAGGTGAAATGAAACATCTAAAGGTATCATCACATTAACACAGCCTCAAATCCGATTCTACCCAATAAAGCAATCCAAAAGGCCATAAAATTCATTTCCCCATTTCTAAAATTTGTCAGATTATGATCAATACCCAACATAACTTCGCTCAAACAATTGAATTAAACTCCAAACATGAAGAGAAGGAACCCTAATCCTCTTATACCTCAGAGATTATCTGGCAAGCCCTGAACCTAGCGTTTCTGTTCGCCGCCACAGACCCAGCAATTAAAAACTTGAGAAATTCACCCAGAAACTCGTCGCACTCGGAATCACCATCTGACTTATTATCTCGAAGACAAGCAAATTCCGCCACGAACCGCACAACGCGCTCTGCCGCCGCTGTTCTCCGTTGGGCCACAACGAAAAGAGGGGTTAGGGTTTTGAAAAACACCGATGAGAATCGACGGAAAGAAGACGACTCATCGGACTCAGACGAAGATAGTTTCGACCGGACGGTGGCTAGCTCCTTCAGCTTCCGGTTATGAGTAGCGTAGGAAGTGCGAGTCTCGTTCAGGATCTTGGCGATTTTCTGGAGAAGATGACGATCTGCGGAAGCGGAAGAGATTTCTGATTCTTCTTCGCCCATATTCACAGAGAAATTCGAATTTCTTCTGAAGAGAAACCCAAAAATGTTGGTGACTTCTCGAATCCACGCTCTTGTGAATATGAGAGTTTTTTATTTTAAAAAAATTAAAACTTTAATGTGAGACTTTAGATCTATTGTTCAAAATTTTCTCTGAGCGGGAACTATTTGGAGTATTCTTTTTTGGAAATTAAAGTGATGGATTTTTTTCCTCCTTTTAATAGGTTAGGGTGGGCAAAAAAATCGAACCGAACTAAACCAAACCAACCAAACTTAAATCGATCCAAACCAAATCATATTCTATTTATAAGCCAATCGGTTGACGTTTTTCTCAACCCGAACCGATAAACCAATGTGTTTTTTTTTCTTAATTTGTTAATTAATAATATTAAAAATATAAACACATATGGTGAGATCTTCAGTTCTTCACCTAAAGTCTTTAGGCTAAAGGTTTTCCATCTCAGAATAAGAATGATTTTCACACGTCTCGTTAAACATAAAAGCTTAGTTTTGCTAAGGTAAATGATTGTTTATAATAGTTTTATATTAATGCTATAAGTCGATAATGGCTCATATAAGAGATGAATAAACATTGGTTTGTATAATTAATTTATATTTAAATTATTGACTTGTTGCAGGTTTATTTTAGTGGCATGGGTGAGACGAAGCCATTGATTTTTTCATTTTTTTTATTTTTGATTAAATGGGATAATTTCAGTTTGGTTTTAGACTTTTAAGGAATAGTTTTTTTATGGTTTCGTTTTGTTTACGTTTCGTTAGGATTCTTGTTTTTATAAGTTGATTTTTTTAAAACCAAACTAAAACCAAACCAAATTACAACCGACCAAACTAAACCAAACCGAACTAAATCCAAACCGAATACAAACCGAACCAAACTTATTTCGGTTGAGTTCGGTTAGAGTTTTATTTAACCCGAATCAACCAACCCAAACCGAACCCGAAATTAAACCGAAATATCCACCCCTACTATTTCCATTCAGCTTTTTGTGCTCATCATTAAATCCCCCAAACTTGAAAATCTCATCACTAAACAACCTATACTTTTCGAATCTAATTATTTCCCCATTTGTAATCAAATCTGCAACACGCATATAATTAACAAAAAATGGTGTTTACCCGACGACACAACCCGGGAAAAAAAAACCGACCCACCCGATTAAGTTGAAAAAACAAAACCCGACTGACTCAAACGATTGTCGACAAAGTCAAAATTTGTCAAAATTGAACACAACCTGTCTCCAATGACGGCGTGCTTCGAGAGTGCGAGAGAGAGAGCAGGTCGTAATTCGTGGATTTTCCTTCTTGCTTTGATGAAAATGGCCTTCAAGTTACGGATTCATCGTCTTCAAAAAATATAGGTGGTTTAGTGATGAAATTTTTAAGTTTGGAGGGTTTAATGATGAACACAAAAGTTTGGGTGAAAATAGATTAGGAAGATAGAGTTGGGGTCTACCGAAGTCAATCCGAAATCTTATAACAAATTTGCCACCTGTTTAATTATTATTTTTTTAAAATCATACACACTTTTAATTTAATCTACACTAAACCATTTAGCCTAGTTTGATAATGGTGTTTAATTGTATTTTTCACCCCGGCTTTGATTGTTAATCCGTGGAATTGAGGAACGATGTTATCTAACGCGATTTCGCATGTATTTTACCTATTAAAAATTATACGGAATGATAAACTTTTTTGTCAACGTATGGAATGATGAACAAAACGCAGAAAACACAGGTTCTCATTAAGGATTAAAAAAAGGGAGTAAAAATTCATTTAATAAACAAGTTAGTAGCTTAGTTCATGCTATGTGGTTGAACATTATTTTTCTTTTCTTTTGAGTGAGCTATACCTTTTAGTTTTGTTGCTTATAAAGGCCAATTAAGCCTTCTGCAATATCTAATAAAAAGTCAACTAAATATGAAAATCAAGAGAGAGATAGAGAAGAATTGAAGAAGAAGAAGAAAATAGCAAGAACAAAGTAACGGAATCAGATTCATTGATGAAATGAGATTAATCCCAACCTTATATTCTTCAAAGAACTCAAGAAGGACACATTCATATGTCTTTTTTTTTTAACAAAACATTCACGTCTCTCTTCGCTTCACTTTTTCACTTCTTTAGCCAAGAGAGAGAGGAAAATTTGGTTAAAGGGTGAAAATCACATGAATCTTCGTTTCTTCTCACCTTTGTAATCATGTTTTATCTTCACTCTACTTAATTTAGTGAAAGGATAAAAATAACTTACCTTTTTAATGTTATATAAAAAACAAACAATTTATAAGCATTTTCATGTAATTTGTCTGCATTTATATATAAATATTAAAGTTGTGTTCATAATTATAAGTTTAAAACATATATATAGATACAAGTATGTATGAGAAAAACGGTGTATAAGATAGTGTACGAGACATGATACATATGTGGTGTACGAGACAGTAAGTGATGATATACGAAACTGGAGTATGAGACAAAGTAGGAAAGAAGAGTACGAGATGGTGTACAAATGTGGTCTACAAGCTTCAGTATACGGAGCTTTGATAATGTCTTAGTCAAAAAAAAAAGATTTTATTATATTGATGTGCCAAAAGAAACGTAGCAGTTATTAGTTTAATTTGGTGTGTCAAGATTGTAGTTTATTACGTATTTTTATCAATTAAGTAAGCATTTATAAGGAAGGTTTTGTTCTGCGTAAACTCTGAACTAAAAACAAGTAACTAATAAAATGTTTCATTAATGAAATCTCAAAGTTATAAAGTTTTTCGAATAATTATAAAAATACAACGATTGATCTCCAAATTATAATGTTTATCAATGGCTCTAAAAGGACGACTTTGTTTATATTTTGTTTGGCCTATCCATTAAAATAAACAACTTATCAAATGTATTTGTAGAGATCGAGTATACACAAATGAAGTGTACACTTTATTACATTTCATTTGTGTACACAAGGTGTACACCTTATTACACATTTGTGTACACCTCTCTTTTACATGTTGTGTACACCAATTTAAATCTTCACCAATTAAAAGTTTTATTAGCATTTAGAAATAACCTTCTCGAGATTAATCTTAATTATAGACATAATTGCACCACTTTTCACTTGTTTCAACTTTTATTCGTTATTTAACATTTATTCAAAAGGTTATAAGGATTTGACACATTTAGAATGTATATTGATGTTTTTATCCACCATCCACCATTTGATTTGTCTAACCACACACACAATACACACATTGTTTTGTCTGACACCTACTCACTCTTTCTCTTCTTACGCACGTTTTTTTTTGTTTTTTTGTTTTTTTGTTTTCTGTTTTTAGTGTCTCATTTGGATTTCGTTTTCCCCTCTTTGAATTTAAGGTTTAGTATCCCGGAAGGGTTTGGTATCATTTTTTGGGTTTATCTATCATACCCTTTCTATACAGTATCTTTAAGGGTTTAGATTCCCGGATGGTTTCCTTACGGTTAGTATTTCCTTTGTGGGTTTAGTATCCCCCAAGTATTTTTTAGGTTTAGTATTCTCCCTTACGGTTTAGGGTTTAATATTTTTTTTTAGAGTTTTGTATCCCTTTTATGGGTTTAGTATCCCCCATTGGTATATAGTATTCCTTAGGGTTTAGTGTTTTTCACTATGGTTTGGAGTTTAGGATTTAGAGATTAGTATTTTCCTGTAGGGTTTAGTATCCCTTTTTGGGTTAATGGTTTAGGGCTTAGGGATTCCCTTAGTATTTTCCCTTAGGGTTGTATCTATTTTTGGGTTTAGGGTTTTAGGGTTTAGTATTTCCCCCTTAAGATTTCATATTCCTTTTTGAGTTTAGTGTTTAGGGTTTAGGGATTGATGGTTGTCATATTTTACGTTTTTCAATTTGGGTTCGCTATTATCTATTTAGGGTATATATTTATATAGTTATATGTTCTTTATGGTTTTCATACTTTACATTATTCAATTTAGATTTGATATTTCCCATATTCGTCATTATCCATTTAGGGTTTAGATTTCTATAGTTATATGTTTTTATGGTTGTCATACACGTTTTTCAATTTGGGTTTGTTATTACCCATTTAAGGTTTAGATTTCTATAGTTAAATGTTCTATATGGTTGTTATACTTTACGTTATTCAATTTGGGTTCGCTATTACCCATTTAAGGTATAAATTTATATAGTTTCTATTTCTATAGTTATGTGTTTTTTATGGCTGCCATACTTTATGTTTTTAATTTGGGTTCACTATTATCTATTTAGGGTTTATATTTCTATAGTTAAATGTTCTATATGGTTGTCATACTTTACGTTATTCAGTTTGAGTTCGTTATTTCTCATATTCGTTATTGCCCATTTAGGCTTTAGTTTTCTATAGTTATATGTTTTTATGGTTGTCATACTTTAGGATTTAAGGTTTAGCATTTCTCCTTAAAATTTCGTATCTCCTTTATGGTTTTAGTATCCCCTTATGATTTAGGGTTTAATATTTTTCCTTAGGGTTTAGTATCCCATATTGGGTTTAGGGTTTAATATTTTCCCTTAGAGTTTAGTGTCTCTTTTTGGGTTTAGAGTTTAGATTTTACTATTTTCTTTAGGATTTAGGGTTTATATTTCCCCTCAAGGTTTAGTATATTTCATATTTTCTCTCTCTTTCTCTTCTCTATCTCTTATTCTCTCTCTTCTATTGTGTTTCTCTTATCTCTTATATATCTCTGTCTTTCTCTTCGCTCTCTCTCTACCTCTCTCACTCTTTTTCTCTCTCATATTTCTCTTTCATTCTCTTTTCTCTCTCTCTTTTCTTCTCTATAATCTCTTTTGTCTCTCTCTCTCTCCCTCTCTCTTGTCTCACCTCTCTCTCTCTCTCTCTCTCTCTCTCTCTCTCTCTTTCTTTCTCTCTCTCTCTCTCTCACTCTTCTCTCACTCTCTCTCATGTAAGTCTCGAGTATATGAAGTACATTTGGGGTATACGAGGTAGTATACGTTAGTTTAATTCATACACTGCATACTGTTAGCGCGTATAATGTTAACACTATATTTTGTTAATGTGTGCATCGCATATGTATACGTTGTGTACGTGTACATCAAATACCTCTCATACTTTTGGCGTACGTATACCGTTAACGCGTTTCATCTTATATGCGTACACCGCATGCGCGTACACCACATGCGCGTACACCACATGCGCGTACACCACATGCATGTATACCACATATGCGTACACCACATATATCAATTAGAATACTTTGTCGAGTATGCGTACACCACGCATTTGCGTACACCACATATACATATACCACGCATTGGCGTACACGACATATACGGACACCACATATCGTAATACTGTCTGTTTTCAAAAATCCAAATTTCAATATGTGAAGCAAAAAATCTATGATTTTTTAATATATATATCATCATATGACTCATTTTCTTAAGAGACATTTACGCTCAGACACACTTTCTCAAAGTTAATTACAAAAAGCACACAAAGTGAGTTTAGACACACTTTGTGTGCTTTTTGGGGTGTAAAATGACCTAAATGCCCCTCTTACCAATATGTATTTATCCTTACCCCATTTATTCTATATTTTTATTATTATTTTTCATCTCACACACCCCACACATTTTTGTTTTCCTTATATTATTTTCATAAAAAATAATCTAACAATTATTTTTTCACAATCAATTATATTTTTTTCTCTATATTTTGATACCAATTTCACAATTTTTTTAATTAGATGTGAAAACTGGCGGATATTGTAGTCGGAATTTCTCCGTCGGACACTGGTCGTCGGGAAATGGCCGTAACTTTTTGGATAGATTTTCTGACGGCTTTTCCGATGGATTTCAACAAACAGTTCCCGTCGGAGGGATTTTCGATGATTTTCCGGCGAAGTTTTAGTTGGAATGCCTCGTCGGAAGATTGTCGATATCCGTCGGAAATTTTCCGACGGATATCCGACGGTCATTGTAGTCGGAATCCCCCGTCATAAAGTTGTTGGATATCCTTCGAAAAATTTTTCGGCGCCGTATTTTTATGTCCCGTTGTGAATATATATCTCTTTGGCTAAGCCTCTCGATCTCGGATTTGAACTCCAAAGAAGGGTAACGATAACCCGAACAAAAAATTCATGGCTCGAAAGTCAATCCGTGTGAATAGGACGCCTGCGTATCCATGTAGTTGCGCACCCGTGTACAATATTCACGTGGATACGCATGCATATCCATGTAATTGCGTACACGTGGACGATATTCGAGTGGATACACATGCATATCCATGTAGGTGCGTCCATGTGAACGATATGCGCATGGATACGCACATGTCTATCCATTTAAATGCGTACATGTGTACGCAACTATGTGGATACGCATGCGTTCGGCCAATGTGTTCGAACCACATGTAAGTAAAATATTGTGAAATGGGTATGAAAGTATAGAGAAAAAAAACATAGTTTATAGTGCAAAAAAATGTGAAATTGTTTTTTTGTGAGAATAAATAAGCAAAACAACATAATTGGGGTGTGCAAAACCAATAATAATCAAAAAATGATAGAAGGGTATTTAGGTCATTTTACATCCCAAAAAGCACACAAAATGTGTTTTTGGTAATTTGAAAGTGCAAAAGTGTCATAGAGTGTAACTCACTTTTTTCTTAAATGAGCCATTATTAAGATACATGCCTATATGGTATACATACACCATTTTGGTGTGCGGTGTACGGGTAAACCACCATTTTGGTGTATGTATACCGTATATTAACACGTACACTGTGTTCTAGCAGATAAGCCGTAGATTTCGCGTTAATAATGTATGTTTTTAAAAATTCAAATTTCAACATGTGTAGAGAAAAATCTATGTTTTTTTTAAAATATATATCATTATGTGATTCACTTTTTTATAAGGAGATATATGAATCAAAGATTTGAGGGATGAATTTTTTTGAAAAAGTAGGAAACAAAAAATAATTAATTTTTATATTTTTAATATTTTTTTCTCTCATTCTCTCTTATCTCACGATATATTTCTCTTTTTTGCTTTTTCCTCTCACTTACAAAAGTACCCATGTCTCTCTCCGCCTTCTCTATCTCTCTCTAAGAGACACAACCTTCCTATCTATATCTCTCTAAGATACAAGGGCAATTTGACATTATTGAAAAAATGGTCCCACACAAACTACCTTATTTCCTAATAAAAACTTGAACCTACCCATTTCTCTAAGAGCATCTCCAAGAGACTCTTTATTTTTGAAGTATGAGATACTTCAACTTTGAAGTTTTTTTGTTTTGTCTCCAATAATAAATTTCAAAAAAAACTTCAAAATTTTGGCTATTTGCATTATAGTCCTCACTATTAATCATAATTAATTAAAATCATAAAACTTTTATAATTATCTATAAAACATACATTTGAAATATTACAAGCAATATTAATTAATAAAACATTACATCAAAATATAAAATTACATAACAATAATGTAAAACACACATAATCTAAATTATAAATTACAATAAATACCAAATTACTCAACAAAATGATTTCCATAATACTCTCATATATGATCAATCAATGCATTCCGAAGTGCTAAATGACTCTCTTTGTTTTTTATTTGTAGATTACGAGTTAAAAATTCTTGAAATCGAGCATTTTCATTTATTGCCATTTCAACTGTTATCTATGGCGTTGATCTTGCATCTCTAATTGGTGCATTGATATCAAGTTCATCTTCAATTATCATGTTATGCATTATAATGCATGTTGTCATGATATCATGTAATACCTCTTTCTTCCAATAACGTGATGATCATGCTATGATAGCAAACTTGGATTGCAGAACTCCAAATGCACGTTCAACATCTTTCCGACATGATTATTGTCTTGCTGTAAACAATTTTTTCTTTGGACCTTGGGGATTGCTTATAGTTTGAACAATCGTTGAGCATTTTGGATAAATACTATTAGCTAGATAATAACCCATGTTATATTCTTTGCCCTGAATAATATAATTAGATGGAGGAGCGGTACCTTGGCAAGCTTTGAAAATAAATCATGTGAATTTAAAACATTAATGTCGTTGTTGCTACTAGGCATACCAAAATAGACATGCCATATCCATAGATCGTAATCCGCGACTGATTCCAGAATGATTGTGGGTGATCCGCTACGATCTGCAAATTGTCTTGCCCATGCGTTTGGACAATTCTTCCACTTCCAGTGCATACAATCTAGACTACCCAGCATTCAAGGAAATCCACGTTGTTGACCGATATAGAGAAGCCTGGCAACGTCTTCTGATGTTGGTGACCTGAGATACCATTTCAAAAATACTTCTATACCTGCACGACAAAATCTCTTCATGCATTCAATTGCTGTAGACTCCCCTTTATTGATGTATTCGTCTGTGGCATCAGCATGCATACCATACGCCAAAATCCGAATAGCAGCAGTAACTTTTTGCAGGGTTGATAAACTCATTCTACCGGACACAGCACGTCGTTGAGTGAAGCAGTTATCATGATGTTTATAGACGATGGAACTCTCTTTCACCATACACATGAATAATCATTGAACAAATTACAGTGAGCATTTTTTCTATCACAGTGTATAACTGCATGATTGAGAACAGAGCCTTGATGACTTACGTGATCGGTTTCTTAAGTGAGTTGGTGAATAAGACGATTGTTGTTGAGAAGCAAATTGAGTGCAATTTGCTCTTCTCTATCTATGGCGGTATTGTCATTCATCAACCATTCATCAAACTCAGATGAGTCGGAAGAGGAAGATGAATTTTGAAAAGAAGATGGACCTCCAATATTAAAATTCATTTTTAGCTAAGTTGTGATGTTGTGATATTTTTCTATCGTTGATATGTGTATTTTTATAGATATAAATATTATTATCTAAGAAGATAAGAAAATCTTGAAATGTTAATCTTAGCCATTCATTAGATCGCATCTATTATCAACGGTTGGATGAAAATCTTATCCAACCTATCTCACTTTTCCAACATTGTCATATAAGAAAATCTTGAGAAAATGATCTTGGCGATTCATTATATCGCATTTGTCATCAACCGTTAGATTAAAATCCTATCCAATATCCGCAAAATTTATTCATGACTATTCATTTAAAACCTTATCCACCCTATCTCACTTTTCCAACATTATCATATAAGAAAATCTTGAGAAATTGATCTTAGCCATTAATTATATCGCATTTGTCATCAACCGTTAGATTAAAATCCTTATCCACCCATTTTCGTGTAAGTAATAGACTTTCGATCAAGAAATAATTCACACTTCAATCAACTCGTTTTCTAAAGAGAAACTATGTAAAAAAAATAGAGGCTCATCATTCAATCAAAATGAGGATGAGTTGTTATGTAGTGTGTATCTAGATATATCACAAGATTCGATTGGTAGTAATAACCGATCTCTGAGAAAGTTATGGGAAAAAATATATGAAAGTTACAACGAAAAAAAAAGAGAGTTGGGAAATTAGAAGCATCCGATCTTTACAGTGTAGGATGAATACTATCACATATGCTGTTAGAAATTTGAAGAGCTGCATAAACCAAGTGGAGAAGATGCATCTAAGGGGTGCGTCCGAATTTGATATTGTAAGTAAATTTGTTTCCTACTCCATTTATAAATGTTATTGGTTTATATAGTTAACAAAGGTTTATGTTCCACTATTTTACAGATGGAAAAAGCAAAAAAAACTTTTAGTACAAGATCTAAAACTAAAAAAGGTTTTAAGTTTGATCACGTGTGGATTTTGATGAAGCATATCCCAAAATTTACTGACAATGTCAACATCAGTATTTCAGATACTCCTAATACTGAAAGCGATATTGTCGGTTCTCCAACATCACAATCTCCATGATTGTCTTCATTTTCAATCAACTTAAGTAGTGATGATGGTGGATCAAATTCATCACAACGACCCATTAGATCGAAGAAGGCAAAACTTAAGAGGAAGATTGCTGAAGGTAATAACTCATCTCTTGACACTTTGGTTTCATCAAATAACCAAATCCTTGATTTATTAAAATAAAATGCAACAACTAGAGGTAAGAGTTATGAGATGGCTCAATTACGTTTGCAAAATCAAGCAAAAAAATTAGCCTTAAAAGAAATGCAAGAGGAAAATAGAATATTGTTAACAAATTTAGACACTTGATAGTAATAGCCGTGAGTTTATTCGATCTGAACAAGCAAGAATCATACAAAAAAAAACTCAAGCACAAGAACAAGAACAACAACCTTTGGTTACACCAAATTACTATGGACAATACTTTGGTGACCTTGGAGGTTCGGGATCAAATCTACCAGAATATTAATATTATTGTACTTTTTTGTGTGTGTAATATTTATGTGTTCATGTAATTCTACTTTCTTGTGTTATTTTATTTTGTATGAATTTTTCTTAATGTAATATTGTTGTTGTGTAATATTTATTTTTAATGATATGTAATATTTCTTCTATATTAATATTTTTATTTTTATTAATCTTTATACAAAAGTAAACATATAAAGATANCATGCTGACATGGAAAACCGGATGAATCTTCAAGGTGTCAGGTAGATCAAGTTTATAAGATACCTTGCCCACTTTCGCCGTAATCACGAACGGTCCCTCATATCTCCGGATTAAACCCTTGTGTATACTCCGAAAGATTTTAAAATGCTGGGGAAGGAGTTTCACCAATACTTGATCACCTATCTTGAACTCTAGTGGGCGCCTCTTCTCATCTGCCCACTTCTTCATCCGCTTGCGAGTTTTCTCCAAGCAAACTCTAGCAAAGTCCGCATGATCTTCCCATGTTTTGGCCATCTTCTGCGCTCCTGGACTCCGTGTCTCGTTTTGCGTCATGGCTAACACATGGGTAGTCGCAGGCTGTTGCCCAGTGGCAAGCTCAAATGGATTGGTGCCTGTTGCCTCACTTCGTTGTAGATTGTAAGAGAATTAGGCAATGTCCAGCAACTTTGCCCAGTCTTCTTGATTTGCACTTATGAAGTGTCGAAGGTAACATTCCAATAAGGAATTTGCTCGTTCCGTCTGACCGTCGGTTTGAGGGTGGAAACTAGTTGAGAAGTTAAGTCCGGTCCCGAGAGTTTTGAACAACTCTGTCCAAAGTTTCCCAGTAAATCGAGGGTCCCGATCGCTCACAATGTTCCTCGGTAGCCCCTAGAACTTCACTTGGTTTGTACTCCAGTGTGAAGTCAAACTCTGCTAAGTGCATCCGCAACAACGTTACCTTTCCCTGGTTTGTACTCCAGTGTGAAGTCAAACTCTACTAGGAAGTCTTGCCACCTTGCTTGCTTTGGTGATAATTTCTTCTGAGTTTGGAAGTAACTTGTCGCCACATTATCTGTCTTAACGGAGAATGTAGAGCCTAAGAGGTAATGTCGCCAAACTCGTAAGCAGTGAACAACGGCCGTCATCTCCTTCTCTTGAACTGTATAACGCCATTCCGTGTCGTTCAACTTGCGGCTTTCAAATACTATTGGGTGTCCTCCTTGCATAAGCACCCCACCAATAGCAAAGTCGGAAGCATCTGATTATACCTCGAAGGGATTGGTGAAATCTGGAAGAATAAGTACGGGCTCCCGGATAATTGCAGCCTTAAGCTCTTCGAATGCCTCCTTGCATTGTTCTGACCAGTCCCATGTCTTCTCCTTCTTGAGAAGATCGGTCAATGGTGCAGCCTTTTTCGAGTAACCCTCGATAAATCGCCGATAATAGTTAACTAGTCCAAGGAATGACCGTAACTCCGGTACCTTGGTTGGCGCCTTCCATTCGGTGATTGCGGATATTTTGGCATTGTCCATCTTTAGCCTCCCACGCCCAATGACATGCCCTAAGAATTGCACTTCCTCCGTGGCAAATGTGCATTTCTCTCGCTTCACGAACAGCTTGTTCTCTCGTAGAACCCGAAACACCGTTTGTAAATGGCTGACATGCTCCTCCATGGAATTAGAATAGATAACAATGTCGTCAAGGTACGCTACCACGAACCGATCTAGATAGGGTTGAAAGATCTGGTTCATGAGTGTGCAAAACGTGGCAGGGGCATTCGTGAGCCCGAAAGGCATAACCAGCCACTCAAATGAACCATATCGGGTAACACATGCGGTCTTCGGTTCATCGCCTTCCGCAATCCGAACTTGATAGTACCCCTTCTGTAGGTCCATCTTGGTGTACACTTTGGCTCCGCCTAGCCTATCGAATAGGTCGGCTATCAAGGGAATCGGATAACGGTTCTTGATGGTTACCTTATTAAGCGCCCGATAATCCACACACATCCGTAAAGAGCCATCATGCTTCTTCTGGAACAACACCGGAGCACCGTAAGGGGCTTTTGATGGTCTTAGCATTCCCGTCTTAAGTAACTCATCGAGCTGCTTTCTTAACTCCGCAAGCTCGGAAGGAGCCATCCGATATGGAGCCATAGCGGGTGGCTTGGCTCCGACTTCCAACTCGATCCGATGATCCACCTCTCTCCTAGGTGGTAGTGTCTCCGGTAACTTTGCTGGCATCATGTCCTTGTTCTGCTCAAGGACTTTCTCAATCACCGGTGGGATAATGGATGATTCTCCAAACTCGTCATCCAATTTCAACATGGCCAAATACGTCGGCTCGCCCTTCTTTATCCCTTTGGAAAGTTGCATGGCCGAAAGTTGCTTAACTTCGCCCATCTCTTCGTTTGAAACTTCCACCGTGGGAATCATACACGTTGAACTCAAGGATGCAAACAGTGCTAAAGGCGGGCATTGGTATCGCCGAAACTTGCCTTTGAAATTCAAGGCCTAACACCACCTTGAAATCATCCATAGGTATCACGGAAAAGTTTACCGTACCTTTCCAAACTCCAACACTCAGCTCGACACCTTGTGCAACACCATGGAGTGGTAGGGCTTTGGCATTCACGGACTTGAGCCAACCCTCTCCCTTTCTCCATGTTAGGCTGAGTCTCCTCGCTTCTCCTTCCGAGATAAAGTTATGTGTTACACCAGTGTCGACCATCGCTTGAGTTGCTCTTCCGTTGATGATAACATCAACATACATCAATCCCTTGCTTGCTCCCTTCGACGTTGCAGTAGTCTTTAGGGCATTGAGTAGCTGTAATGACCCAAGCATGCTCGTCTCCTCCTGAGCATCGGCCTCCCCTTGCTCAATGAGAGCGGATAAAGATCCAAGTTTCGGACAGTCCCTCGCCGGATGTGGTCCTTTGCACACGTAACAACCGCTTCTCGGAACGAAAGAGCGCTTCTTGGCTTCATATTCCAACTGCACTGGACTCTTTCCTTGGTTTTGATTGTAAGTCGGTTGTTGTGGTTCCTTCCTTTCGCGCCCCCCTCTTGACACCATCTTCTTCCTGAAGGCATCATGTGGGGCTTGGGAAGAATAGTCCGAGAGTGACTCAGCCACCGCAATAGCTTCATCAACCGAGTTGATGCCGCGGCGTTGCAACTCTTGCTTCGCCCATCCTTGAAGTCCATAAATGAAATGGAACACCAAGTCTTGATCGGAAAGATTGGGAATTTGTAGCACAAGGGTAGTGAATTCCTTGACGTAATCTCGGATCATACCCTTTTGCCGAAGTTCCCTTAATTTCCTTCTCGCCTCATAAACGACATTCTCCGGATAGAACTGTCGCTTAAGCTCCTTCTTGAACGCTTCCCATGTGTCCATCTGACACGTACTCGCCACCACAGCATAGCCGTATCCGTGAGATAGGATGTGGCTGCCTTGATCTTTGCCAACTCGTCGCCAAGCCCGAGATTGTCAAAGTATTGCTCCATTTGCCATAGGAAATTCTCAACTTCCTTGGCATCACGAGCTCCATCAAACCGTGATGGTCTAGGGTAATCAACTCTACCCGCCCCAGCATTGCTAGTACCCCCGTTGGCAACCGCCTTTTTGCACAACTTAAGGTCTTCTTGCATCGCCTCGATGCTCACTTGCAATGTGTGGACCGCACCCATCACCTTCTCTTCCAGTTGGATGAATTGCGTGTCAATTCCACCCAAGTTCTCCTTCATCACACCGAACTCGGCGAACACCGTGCTCTCCAGTTCGGAGGTGGAGTGCTCGACACGCTCGAGCCTCTCCGTGATGTCACTTACCGCAACGCCCAAGGTTCCGAGCTCATCTCGAACCCTGCTCTTGTCGCACCTCCTCGTTGGCACCGCCGGTTCAAAGACATCAAGTCCTTGATCATCCCCACCAATAACTCTTTCGGTAACATCTTCGTCGCTGAGTCTCGCCATCTCTTGGTAACTTTCTTGCCTTGGATCGAACTTGGCTCTGATACCACTTGTCACGGGCTTGATTTTTGAAGATCAATCCGTGCGGCCTTAGCCTAGTTTTGCCTCGGGCAAACTTGGCTAAGCAGCCTGACTCTTATGAAAGAACTCCGGAAGAGAAAGAACTCGAGAAAAAACGAGAGAGATTACTGGATTGCTCTGATATTGATAGAAAAAAAGGTTAGATGATTACAAATGAGGATCTCACCCCCTATTTATACAAAGACACCTCCAAAATGGATGGTGGAGATTGAATCAATCTAATGGTCATCCTTATTTGAGGGAACCTTGTTCTAAGGGCCTTGTTTTAAGGAACCTTGTTTTAAGGACCTTGTTTTAGGAAGAATGTTTAGTGGAGGGATCTAGGGAGGGTTTCAAGGGATGACTTGAAGACCTCCTAGAACCTTTGCGGGAATGTAACCTCAAGCCACGGTCCGGAAATGTGTTGGACGGAAATGGGCCGTGACAAGCAGCTAGCTTAGGGTTAGAGAGAGACGAGAGAAAAGGGATAAGTTCCTCTTCTTCTTCTTTTTTTTTTTGTCAAAGTTTGTTTGGTTTTTTAAAGAGTAATGGCGCTGAGTTTAATTGTTTTTGGCTAAGTGTTGCCGCTCACTTATGTATTAGGCTCCAAAACTTATTTTTTGCTTTTCACAAAGTTGAGACTATTATTCTCAAATCAGTCGCATATCAGTCGCGTATTTGTGACCGTTTTGTGACTCTGTTTTATAAGTCACAAATTAATACCATAAACCCTAAATTTTAAGAACCATGAAAGTTTGAATATGAATTTACAATCTTTCTTATTATAATTCTAAAGTAGAAATCTCTTTTTAAATTGTAAACTAACATATTATAACTAAATTATGAAATATATAAATCTTTCAAAATCATTTCATGTGAATAACATGTAACACTTACTACATGTGTTGAGAAGATACAAACATAAGTTTAAAATATTTGAAATTAAAAGTTTTTTTCAATTTTATGAAGATTCATTGTATATATTAGTTGAAATAAATGTAAAAACGTATGAATTATCATATTTACAATTCTATTTTGTTGATTTTCTTTTTAAAAAAAATTAGAGTTGCTAAACGGTCGCAAATTTGGGACTCTTTTGTGACTACTATAAACAAAATCGAGTAGAGTTGCTAAACGGTCGCAAATTTGGGACGCTTTTGTGACTACTATTAAAAAAATCGAGTGGAGTTGCTAAACGGTCGCAAATTTGGGACCCTTTTGTGACTGTTTTATGACGATACTTAATAAATCACAAATCTATACCCTAAACTCTAAACTTTCAATCATTCTTATTCTAAATATGACTTTGCAATCATTATTATTCTACTTCTAACACTACAACTCTCTATTTAAACAGTAAACTAATATATGGTAAGTAAATTTTGAAAAAATTATATCTTTCAAAATTATTTCATATAAAACACATATACACTTACTACATTTTTGAGAATATACAAACATAAGTTTAAAATATTGGAATTTAAAAGTGTTTTTCTCTGTTATCATGATTCAATGTATATAGTAGTTAAAATCTATGTAAAACGTATAAATTAACATATTTACAATTATATATTGATGAATTTCTTTAAAAAAACCGACTGGAGTGGCAAAACCGAAACAAATCAGTCACAAATTTGGGACTACTTTGCGACTACAAAGTAATACTACAAATGAATCACAATTTGCGACTCTTTTGTGACTACTATGTTTCGTCGTTAATTTCTTTAAAAAAATTGACTGGAGTGGCAAAACCGAAGCAAATCAGTCACAAATTTGGGACTACTTTTGCGACTACAAAGTCAGACTACAAATCAGTCACAAATTTGCGACTCTTTTGTGACTCCTCTGTTTCGTCGTTAATTTGCGACTGTTTTGCCATTGTATTGCGAGTAGTCGCAAAGTAGTCACACTTTCGTCCCGAATTTTTGTGACCAAAAAAAGAGTCGCAAAAAGTGGTCACAAAAACTGTGTTTTCTTGTAGTGGTCGATCGACACTGGGTAGTGTCGATCGATACCTGTCGTCCGAATCTGGTTCACGTGACACAACGAAACACAAAACTAAAAATAAAAAGAAAGGAAAAAGATATGTACAGACTCACCAGTGGGTTACCTCCCACCAAGCGCTCGTTTAACGGCACGAGCTTGACTTTGCTCAAGTGATTAGTCGGAGCGAGGTTGAGAACTCACGCCCATGCAAGTTCCACAGCTGGACACTTGTAGATTCAGAGTTCTACGCATCATGCTCTCTATAACCTCTTTTCCTTTCTCTTTCAGCTCCGGAGTAAGAATGATTCTAGCCTTGAGAATGGTTTTGAGGTTCCTTTACACTTCACCTTGTACTCAATCGAGTCCCCATCACGCTTCTGTGGGATTAAAGTTATAGAAGGAGCACCTTTTACTCCTTTGCTCTTTCCCTTCTTCTTTGCCTTAGCTGTTTTGACGGCTTTCTTTGTTATGACAGACGGACTATCGAGAACGTTCATGACAGTTGGTACCTTACGAGGTTCTTCCAAAGGATCAGTTACCAACGTCTCTCCTGTGACAACACCGATGCTAGAGACATGCATTGTAGCTCTTCTAGTAGGAATGGCTTTGTAGTACACCCCCTTGTCAATGTACGAGAACGAGACTCTCTTGTTGAGTGTGTCCATAATGGCTCCAACCGTAGCCATAAACGGTCGTCCAAGAATCAGCTGCATACTAGATGTTGCACTCATCTCCACAACATGAAAATCAGTAGGAACCAGACAATCGCCCACCTCAACCATCAAATCAGGGATTGTACCGTATGGAAGTGAGGTGATAAAGTTGGCGAATGTGAGAGATGCCTTGGGAGATTGAATATCAGCTTTCAATCTCTCTGCAATTTCCCTTGACATGACATTGACGCAAGCCCCCGAGTCAACGATAGTTTCTTTGAAGTCAACTCCAGAGATAGAGCATGGGACGGAGAATTTTCCTGGGTCTTCCCTCTTAATTAGCTGTTTCATCGGAGGTGGTGTACTTCTGGCTTTGATAAAGAGTGTCTTGATCTCTTCCTCAGTTTCTCTGCAATTTTCGAAGTAACACGCCAAAGGACGGTCTTCGAAAGCTTCTTCAAAAGATATAGTGTGGGGAATCCTCCTGGCCATCTTCTCAAAAGCGAGCAACTTCTCCGCAGAGATAGGTTTCATGAGATGTCTGAGTGGTATAGGATATGGCACCTTAGGCTTATAAACCCTTTCCTCAGTCATCGGCGGCTTCTTCGCAATTTCTGGATCAGTCTTCGATGGGTGTCGATCGATACTAGATTGGTGTCGATCGATACAAGGCTTCTGCGTCGCTGCTTCAAATAAGTGTCGATCGACACAGAGTGGGTGTCGATCGATACCTGCAGTGGGTAGTCCGAACACAGCCTTTTCAGGCTCAAAATCATCAAACTCTGCAAATCTTTTCTCATTCAGATCGTTTTCTAACACTGGAATGACCTCTTCAGCACCTCCTGCAGTGATTGTATTGACGTGCTCATTAGGCGCATGAACCATCTTTCCCTTGACAGCTGCTGCAGTTTGAGCGACCTGAGTTTCCAACATCTTCTAATGAATGCTAAGAGCCTCGATTTTCCCATTCAGATTTGTGTACAAAACATCTATCCTTCCATTAAAGTCTACTGTCATCTTCTGCTGTCCCTAAACAAGATGTTCAAGCATAGATTCAACCTTGCTTTCAGGAGTCTTGGGCGGTGGAGATTGATATGACGAACTCCCATAGTTCCTTGTGTAATCGCTGCTTTGCATTGGTTTCTGAGCAAAGGTGTTCGCTCCAAAACCTGAGGGCTTGAAATCAGATTTGAATCCTCCTTGCTGAAAGTTGTTGGTGAAGTTTCGGTTGTTGTTATACTGATTCCTCTGACCCTGAAAACCAGAACCACCAATGTAGTTAACATCCTTTACCTCATCCTCATTGAAAACCTCGACCTCATCAGCAAAGTGAACAGCCTTCTGCTGCTTGCTCATCAACAAAATATGCACCGAATCCAGCTTCGCATGCACCTCAGCAATCTGTGAACCTTCCATACCACCAGCTATCTTCCTACGCTCCATATCAGCACTCTTGGTGCTATTGCTAGATACAAAATTCTCAATCAGCTGGTAAGCATCATCAGGATATTTGGTAAAGAAGTTTCCATTGCTCGCAGAGTCCAAAGCCATCTGATATCTCCAATCAATCCCTCTGAAAAAGAAACTCAGCAACTGAACCATAGTGTACCCATGATGTGGACAATCCCTCTGATACGATCTGAATCTCGCCCAAGCAGCCTTGAAAGCCTCAGCCGTTCCCTGAGAAAATTGGGAAATCTTGTTCCTAAACTCTTCTGATCTCGCATCATCATAGAAGTTATTGAGGAAAGCAGTATTAGTCTCATCCCACGTAGTCAATGACCCAGCTGGTAATTGCTTAAGCCAATAAGAAGCATCCCCACCAAGAGAGTATGGGAAAAGCTTACAGAACAAGTAGTCGTAGGACACTCCATTGCATTTGATGCTAGAGACCAAATCCTCGAACTTCTCAATATGGTCCATAGGGTGTTCATGAGAAAGACCATGAAAAAGGTGCTGACCCACAAGAGTGTAGTATGCGGGCTTTAGCTCAAAGTCAGTCCTCTGAAAGACATGAGGACGAATCGCTGATCGATTTGCGTAGAACTGATCAGGTCTGTTGCATTCACCAATTGTTCTACCACGCACAACCGTAGCGTTCTCAGCATTTGCTGCCGCTGGAGGGGCAATAACGTTCCCATCTCCATCAAGTCTTTGTCCTCTCTCATTGCACAGTTGACCCTCTCGGTCTCTGAAAGTGCCAGCCTCATCCTGAATCAAAACCACTGGGTTGTTGTTCATCTCTGCTGGCTTCTTTGCTTTTTTGAGTGTGCGTTCCAAGTGTGCTAGCTGCTCGTTTGACAGATCAACTAGCTGAGTGTTCCTGTTTCTTCTAGTTTCTCGAGTAGGCATACACCTGAAACACAAAAGATCAAAAACGTAAGTAACTAAAAAAAACGCGACGAGTGTCGACCGATACCACTAGGGTGTCGATCGATACTCGACGATTTAGACGAAATTCTTCACTAAAATCTAATGGCAAAATTGAGTCCCCGGCAACGGCGCCAAATTTGATATGCTCAAATTAATACCCTAAAAGTACTAAAGAAGTCGTTATAGTATAAGTAGGGGTCGAACACAATAACTCCAGATTTCACAAAATAGACTATGTAGATTCGAATTAAGCTAAACCAAATAGATGTAATTTAAAGCAATACGTAAATTAAACTAGTTGTATATCAATGGGAAAGAAGATAGGCTCAGGGTATTTCTCAGGAATTCAATGAATGTAGATAAACTAACAGGATTCGTTTTTAGCGCGGTTCTTGAACTCAAATCACTAAAGTATAGCTAACCAACTCTCTTTGCGAAAAATATCTAAGTCTAAATCCTAGAATTCCAAATCTCTTTGCGAATCATAAAGTCTAAACCAGCTTTTAATTCAGGTTTGATTTGTTCACAAAACAACTAAACCAAATCTCTTTGCGAATAGTTATTTTGCTCACCTAGGTTCTGTCAGGTAATTAATCGCACTCTCGTGCCTAACCAATTATCCTAAGATCTAAGTTCTAGATTCGTCAACCTAGAATTAGCTATGGGAACAACCTAAGGCGAAGAACTAATTCAGATGGTGAATCCTAATTATTCAATTAATCTAACATTAAGAGAAAACCCTTATGAGAACCCTGAACCTAACAAGGGATCTACTCAGACATGGGAATTGAAACAATCAACATGATTGAATAGATCATCAAATCAAAATAAGTAAAAGAGAGTAAAACAAGAGTTCAGAAATTGTCTCTCTCAGAAATCTCTCCAAAACCAAAGTAGAACGAAACGTAATCGAACTCTCCAGCCAAAGTGGCTTAAAAACCTAACTTAAACTCATAAAACACGTTTTGGGCTAAATTGTAAATAATAAAGTCTTCTGGGCAATTTTGTAATTCTTCAACTCTTCATTAAAGTCGCGACTTGTGTCTTGCTGCAGTGAGTATCGACCGATACTAAGGTAGTATCGATCGACACTGAGGCTCCAATTCGGATACTCAGCTACACAACCTCTGTTTTGCTCCCAAATGCACCAAAAACTCCAATATCTCCAATTATGCTCCAAACGTGCTAAAACCTGTAAAAGACTCTAAAACACTACAAAATGGTAGAAAAACTCTATAAAACGGACCTATATCATGGCCTAAATGGGGTATAAACCATGATATATCACTTAGCTCTTCCTTTCTTTCTTTTTCTTTGCCTTGCCTCATCTTTCATCATTTGATGTCTTAGCCGATTTTTGGCCTTTTTATTTTTCGTTGAATTCCAAGAGGCTATTGACTTGCACAAACCACTTCACATTATTGCTTCCCCCTTTCCCCTTCACGTTCTCCTTAGGACTCATTTTCCTTCTCATTCCACAAATCCCGTTAGTCACACATTTTCATTCATTCTAGCCCAAGACTTCCCTTTCCCACAAGCATATCTTAGTCTAACCCTTGATGGTGGGTTAGATCTACATGCAAACCTATCCTTGTCGCCCTAAACTCAACACTTTTTGCCAAGTTTACTCAAAAAATTAGGCCCACATTCGCACACTAAAGATTTTGGCTTGAAAGGAGGGTAGGTTAAGGGTATGGTTAACCGTTCCAATAAGAGAATCAGCTATTTGGGCTAGCAAAAGAGTGGTGAAAAGGATAAGAAAGCCCAAATATGTATGTGGTACCCATGAATTCACTATGACATGCATGGACACGATAATTTCAATGTCAAGTTTATGGTTTTCACTTAAGTAGGATTGGAGTCAAATCAAAACTTGCTTTAGCTAAGACCCTAGTAATAAAATGTGAGATCGAAATATGGTTCATCCTTGATTTCAAACACGACATCAAAAGCATCAAACAACTAGCAACGAGCGCATTGAACCAAGCTCTTAAAATGATACTCTACAAGGAAAAATCAGCATTGCTCCCTATGCAACCTATATGTTACTAGACTCGATCATATTCATGAAATGCGACTACATCTTTTCTTTTTGTATTTTCAAAATTTTTTGATTTTTTTTTGTGTTTTTCTATGCCTTAATTATATGGATGCATGAATGCATGAGACTCAATATGAAAAAATCAAAATAAGATCACAAAAAACATTATTAGATACCGGTCCCTCCCCCAAACTTAAATCACACCGTCCCGGTGTGAAATAAATTCAAGGGAAGAACCAAAAACAAAAGACAAAAACAATTATACAATGCAAGACTCAAGAAAAATTAAAAACTATTTACAAGGTGTTTTGGAGAGTACCTAGAAACTTTGAGATGGGGATGAAGACCCCACAGAGAGTGACGGGTTGCTAGAACATGGAGAGGGGGATCTCATGGCTTTCCTCTTTGCCGCTTTCTCTCCACATGCCAAGGAGTGGCTTGTCCCTTTGTGTGCTACCATTTCTCCTCCAAGCAATGAGTGGCTTAAGTCCAAGTCACCGCCTTCTTCTTCTCGGGCTCTTGATGTGCTAGCCTCACCCTTCCCTTTGAGCTCCTTAATTGTTTGACCCATGGTCTTCACCGTCTTCCTCAACCCCTTTATCGCCTTTGCCATCTTTTTCATGCTTTGATCTTGCCATTTGCACCAACGTTGGAGGAGTCTCGTTTGGTGGTGAGCTTGGCTTGTGGCAACAATAGTCATGACACCATCAAATGGATCGAAGTAATAGCGTTCACAACCATAAACGGGTTCGGGAGGTGACTCATTTGTCGCTCCATCTTCGGGACCAAGGGCCTTGTGCTTGCGGAAAGCATCAATAGGTGCGTTGACGGTCCGGTTGTAGAGATTCTCCTTGGTCGGGTAGAACAAGATATTCCTTGGCTCATTGAGGTTGGTGAGGGCGGTATTGGGCAGCAAGACTTGCACTTGGACTGTTTGGTTTAGCCTAAGATTGAAGGCAAATTTGCCCTCTATCTTCCCCTTAAAACATCATGTCTGTGCAAGGTAAGATTCATCCAAAAGCGTATACTCCACTTAGTTAAGCGACAACTTCACCCTTTTTGCCTTGAGAATTGGTGTTATAAGCCAACCGATGCTCAATGCGGCTCTTCTCGCCATAGTGTCCCAAGCCCAATTCTTGTAGAGAAGCAAATGTCTCACCAAAAGAGTGGCGAGACAAGGGGTCTTTTCTTTGCCTTCGAATTATTTCCCGTCGCGGAGAGTCGTGAGGAGAGGCTTTAACCCAAGACCCATCAATTCCATCTCTTCACTTGCAACCGTGCCAAACTCCACCTTGGCGTCAAACAAGTGCGCCAATGCTTTGTGTACATACTAAAGAGCCGGGTTCAGATGCTTGCGTTCTTGGAGTTGTCGGGTTCATATTCTTCGGAGGCGATTGTCTTCCAAAGGCGTGGAAGCTCACCCTTGGGATAGTGGAAGTATTGCTCACCGTAGGTGCCTTCTTCCTTGAAGCCAAAGATCTCACAAAGCTCATGGAAAGAGACCCGGTACGTGGTTTGGTCAATATCGAACTCGAGGTTTCCGAACCCGGTCTTTGCATCTGCTTTCTTATGTCCCAAACCATAGAACCTTGCTCTTAGTGTTCCTAGGAACTTGCAAGTTAGGACTTTGTGGGCTTCATCCCTCATCCTCATGAACTTCTCAAGTCCCATATTTTTGAACACCATTTTCACGTCTTCATAAATGCCCATTTTCTCCAATACCACCGGATCCACGAATCTCCCTTGTTCGAACTTCATTCCGTGGAATTTCTCAAAGTAGTCCTCCATGGTTGGCTCTCTTTCTTTCTCTCCCTCATCCGAGCTTTCTTCTTCCTCATGCACAACACCCTTGCCTTTCTCGTTGGCTTCTGAGCCTGTTACTAGCGCAAGTTCTTCCCCACTAGCCGTTGAGCTTGTTGACTTGCCCTTGCCCGCGGCTTTGGGGACCTTAGCTACGGCCTTGCTCTTGGCTTTGGGGACTTTTGCAATGGCCCCATCTTTGTTCTTTGGTTGAACCTTGGCCTTATTTTGCTTTGGTGTCGTCTTGTCCCTAGCCATGGTTCCTACAATTTTCTCAAAATTCACATGAGTTTCAAGAAGCAAAGATATGGCTCTTCTCAAATTTCAAGCAAAGGTGACCAAGAGATTTAATTTTCGAATTCACAATCCCAAATTCTCAAATTAAAATTGCATGATTCTAATTAAAGAGGCAAATATCTCTAGGAGTGGTGGATGGTTTCCAAAATTTAATCAAATTCTCAAAGGTTCAACTTTTAATTCAAGTTAGCACAAGATCTTAAATTCCCAAAATTTCTCAAATGGAGCACAAATTAGCACAAGATCCATCAAACCCAACTATTTCCTAGCCTAATCCCAAGGTCTAAGCACAAGTGAATGCATTTCCCAAACAAGATGACAAAATTTAAATCCAAGAACAAGCTTATTATGTCAAGAAAGCATGAGTTAAATACCTTGGTAATGAGTACTCAAGTAAGAAAAGCGTTGGTGGGTCCGAAAAGAGAGAAGAAAATTGAGAATTTAGCAACTTGAATCAAGAATTTTGAGTAAGTAGGGAGAAAGTTATGAAGAGAATGGGTCTTTGATGAGAAGAAACATTGAGGCTGCGAAACCTTTCAAGGCACTAATCACCATGCTAATTATTAATCCAAGATCAAATTCTCATTTGTGAATTATCATTTAATCATGGGATTTAACATGTTCTTCATAGGATTTGTTGGGTCCATTATGATTAGTGAGTAGTCTTGTAGGGTTTGAGGATGGGTTAGATTCATGATGGCTCCATGGATGATTTATGATGCTTAGGGATAGATTAATGTATTTCCCTTCTTGATTAGTGATCCTAATGCTAGATTTGCTTTAGAAAGCTTGTTTATATCAAATGGCATTTCCTACCCACAAGGTGTTCGATGAAATGCCTAGATGAACTTATCAAGAGATATTCATTCCTAGCCTATCAGAGTAGTTGTCTAGGGTGTTTATTTTCGTTGATCTTGAATGCTTACACTTAATGCTTGCTGATTAATAATTCACAAATGAGAATTTGATCATGGATTAATAATTAGCATGGTGATTAGTGCCTTGAGAGAGGATTAATCAAGCTTCACTACAAGAAAACACATTTTTTGTGACCAACTTTTGTGACTCTTTTTTTTGTCGCAAAAAAGTGGGACGAAAGTGTGACTAATTTGCGACCACTTTGCGACTACTCGCAATGCAGTGGCAAAACAGTCGTAAATTAACGACGAAACAGAGGAGTCACAAAAGGGTCTCAAATTTGCAATTGTTTAAGAACTTGCAAAAGTAGTCCCAAATTTGTGACTGATTTGCTTCGGTTTAGCAACTCCACTCGATTTTAAAAAAAATAAACATCAAATAATATACAAAATTATTCTAAACTCTAAATTCTAAATCCTAAACCATCAAATAATATACAAAAACATCAAATAAATAAACATCAAATAATATACAAAACAATCAACACTTACAATTTTTAAAATATAATCATTTTATAAATCCTAAATTATAAACCCTAAACGTCTTGAAAGGCTCACATCGTTAGTCAATTGTCTTGATGATTAGATGATGACGATTTAGGTTACATCTTGTTAGATCCTTCGCTTAGGTTGATCTTAAAGCTAGTTTTGGATCGAGCGATCAAAACTAGAGCTTAGGCGTTTCACGCCCGAGAGGTGTTCGATGAAATGCTTGAACCAAACCTTTTGTGAGCCTTTCATGCCTAGCCAATGAGAGTTGATGTCTAGGGTGATTAGTGAACTAAGTGGAATTGGAGATTAAAGCTTGTTAATCATCTTATCATAAACGAGAGTTTGTTCTTGATTTGGTGATTAACAAAGTGATTAGTGCCACGAGAGTGGATTAGTCATAATTGTGAATTCCATGTTCTAGGATAGTGTTTAATTCAATCTAAATCATCATTGTTTGTTCATTAATCATCTTCGTGATAGTTAATTCATTTTCCAACACTTCTAGCCTTTGTTTTCTTTCTTGCATTTTACTTTCTTAATCTAAAAAAAAAAAAACCCAAAACATTTGCTCTAGCTTAGGAAGGTTCATGTATTCTTAGTGCATTGATCTTAACCCCTATGGATTGACACCTCTTATGCTACAATGACAAGCATAGAGGAATTGATATGAACATAACACAAGAAAAACTATTTATCAGTAGAATAGTATATTCCTAGGCTCTCGGATGTTGGTGAGAGAGGTGTTTGGTAGTATAACTTGCACCGGTTCTTTTTGATGAAGCGTGAGGTTGTACGTGATCTTGCCTTCCACTACCCCTTTAAAGAACCGTGTTCTTGCGAGATAGCCTTCATCCAAAATCTCCCATTTCACGTTTGTGCAAGTCGACATCTTGACTCCCTTGGCCTTGAGGATTGGTGTTATGAGCCACCCCATGCTTATTGCCGCCTTTTTTCCTTGTGTGTCCCAAGCCCAATCTTTCGTTTCCCACAAACTCGCTTCCGTTGTGGAACTTTTTGAGAAAAGGCTTTACCCCGAGAGCCATCAACTCCATCTCTTCCTTTGCGACCGTGCCAAACTCTATTTTGGTTAAGAACGTTTGGGCTAGGGCCTTATGCACATACTTGAGGATCGGGCTACGTATGATTGAGTTCTTGGAAATTCCGGGTTCATATTTTCCGGAGGCAATTGTCTCCCAAAAATATTGCAGCTCGCCCTTGGGGTAGTGGAAGTATTGTGTACCACTAGTGCATTCTTCTTTGAACCCAAAGATCTCACAAATCTCATGGAAGCTGACCCTATAGGCTTGGTTATTCACTTTGAATTCGATCACTCCAAATCCGGTTTGCGCATTAGCCTTCTTGCTATGCTCATCATAAAACGTCGCCTTTAACGAGGCAAGGAATTGGCAAGTGGGGGCTTTGTGAGCTTGTTCCTTCATCTTCATGAATTTTCTAAGTCCCATGTTCTCGAAAACGAGCATCACATCCTCATACAAACCCATTTTCTCCAATACCACCGAATCTACAAATTGACCTTGTTTAAATTTCATCCCCATGAATTTTGCAAGGTACTCATCCGCCGTTGGTTCCCTCGCAATTTCTTTTTCACTCGAACTCTTTCCCTCTTGGGCAATGCCCTTGCCCTTGGTTTTTGAACTCGTTGCTAGAGAGAGCTCATTTCCTTTAGCTTTCGAGCTTGCTGGCTTCCCTTTTGCTACGGTCTTGGATCCGTTGGCCGCGACCTTGCCCTTGGTTTTTGGTAGAACCGTGGTCTTGGTTTGCTTGGGTGGAGCATTTTCTTTACCCATGGTTCCTACAATTATCTCAAGATCCACATGAGTTCCAAGGAGCATGAATATGGCTCGTCTTAAATTCCAAGCAAAAGTGGCAAAGAGATAAATGCAACATCCATGACCAAGAGATTAAATGTTTGGAATTTGCAAAATTCTCAAAGGTTCAACTTTTATTCTCAAGCAAGTGCAAAAATCTCAAGATCTCAAAATTTCTCAGGTTGAGCATGAATTAGCCTAAGATCCACCTAACCCAACTATTTTCTTGCCTAATCCCAAGGTTTAAGCACAAGTGGATGCAATCTCTACACAAAATCACACAATCTTTACTCAAAAACAAGCTTATCAAGTCAAATGAAGCATGAGTTAATTACCTTGGGAATGAGTGCTAAATCGATAAAAACGTTGGTGGATCCTCAAAGATGAGAGAAAATAAATAATTTAGCAACTTGAATCAAAGATTTTGAGCAAGTAGGGAGAAAGTTATGAAGAAAAAGAGATGGTGGTAAGAGGAGAAAAGCTGTCCACGAAAATGGAGAGGAGGAGAGTGGGGAAGATAGGCTTTTCTCTTACCTGGTGGGGACCACTTACCTTTGGGCATTAGATCTGGTCAAACCTGTCTGAATTTCGGTCAACACCGCCCCGTGGACTCATTGCCACGGATCAATGCAACAGATCGGTGTTTAAGAAAAAAGCTTCGGCCCTCACATTGACTCGTTGCACCGCTTGGTGGTAGGTCGATGCTGACCCTGTTTCTTCGCAACGATTTTCACACCGATTTGTTGCATAGTACGGTGGCAGGTCGGTGTACCTCTCCCCTTTCACATTGATTCGTTGCATGGCATGGTGGCAGGTCAATGTTTCTCTCCTCCTTCACATTGTCTTTGCCTTACTAACCTTGAAAACTAAAACCCCTACAAAAACTTGAGACTACAAAGGAAAAGAACAAAACGAAAGGTATGTACAATGATAAGCTTGGGGTGTCTCCCAAGAGCACTTTGTTTTACGTCGCTAAGTTTGACGTTGGTTACTCGTTTAGGCAGAAGGAGGAACGTCATTGAGAGGGAGTGAGGTCCCTTCTCCAATGAGGTCATTGGCTAGATATGGCTTGAGCCTTTGCCCATTTGCGACGAACTCTTCACCACTCTTGTTCACAAGGACGATTGCCCCATATGGCCGTACCTCTTTGATTCTAAACGGACCGGACCATCTTGACTTGAGCTTCCTGGGAAAAAGCTTTAACCGGGAGTTGAATAAAAGCACTCGGTCCCCAAATTTGAAATCCTTATGCAAGATCTTCTTATTGTGGAACGCTTTGGTCTGTTCCTTGTAGATCCTTGAGCTCTCATAGGTGTCTAGCCTAGTTTCGTCTAACTCTTGAAGTTGAATGAACCGCTTCTCTTGTGCGGTTTTTAGATCGAAGTTGAAAAGCTTCACCGCCCACAAGGCTTTGTACTCCAATTCAACCGGCAAATGACAAGCTTTCCCGTAGAGTAGGTTGAATGGTGTAGTCCCTATAGGTGTCTTGAAAGCGGTTCGATAAGCCCACAACGCATCATCAAGCTTGTTGGCCCAATCTTTTCTTGAGCTCCCAACCGTCTTTTCTAGAATGGCTTTGATTTGTCGGTTGGATACTTCCACTTGTCCACTAGTTTGCGGGTGATAAGGTGTGGCTACTTTGTGTTTGACCCCATGTTTCTTGAGAAAGCTCTCAAACACTTTGTTTATGAAGTGTGATCCACCATCACTTATCACCACACGGGGCACACCAAAGCGGGGGAAGATAACGGACTTGAACAACTTTAGGACAACCTTCGCATCGTTCGTGGGGCTTGCAATGGCTTCCACCCATTTAGAGACGTAATCAACCGCCACCAATATGTATTGGTTCCCATATGATGACGGGAAAGGTCCCATGAAATCAATCCCCCATACGTCAAAGATCTCTACCTCGAGGATGGGGTTTTGGGGCATCTCATCTCGTTTTCCAATGCTTCCTTTCCTTTGGCAAGCATCACACCTCGATACAAACTCTTGGGCGTCCTTAAACATTGTTGGCCACCAAAATCCCGCTTGTAGAACCTTAGCAACCGTCTTGAACGAAGCGAAGTGACCTCCATATGATGAACCATGCCAATGCATCAAGATACCATCAACTTCTTCTTCGGGGATACATCTCCTATAGATCTTGTCCTTGCAAAGAGTATATAAGTAAGGCTCATCCCAATAGAAACGTGTGATATCTCTAAAGAACTTCTTCCTTTGGTATCCCTCCAATCTTGGTGGTTCTCTCCCGTAAGCTAGGTAATTGACATAATCCGCGTACCAAGGGAGCTTGCCGTCTTCTAAACCACTTGCATTCTCAAGACTCTTTGCGGCCTCTATCCCTTTTCTCAAAACACTCACCAACATAAGGCTTTCTTCGGGAAGTTTGTCGTCGATTGGGACAAGGTCTTCAATTCTCAATCTAGACAAATGATCCGCCACGCCGTTTTCAATGCTTTTCTTGTCCACAATCTCCATGTCAAACTCTTGCAAGAGCAAAATCCACCGGAGAAGTCTTGGCTTGGTGTCTTTCTTGGCGTGAATGTATCTCAAAGCCGCATGATCCGTGTAGACCATTATCATTGAGCCAACCACATATGAACGGAACTTCTCCAATGCAAATACCACCGCCAACAACTCCTTTTCCGTTGTCGCATACCTCGCTTGAGTGTCGTCCAACGTCCTACTCGCATAGTAGATAACATTGACCTTCTTGTCTTTCTTTTGACCTAGGACAGCTCCAACCGCGAAGTCACTCGCGTCACACATAATCTCGAACGGTAGATCCCAATCTGGAGCTTGAACAATTGGGGCACTAACCAAAGCTTTCTTGATCTCCAAAAACGCCGCCATACACTCCTCATCAAGAACTAACTCAACTTCCTTGCAAAGTAGCCGAGTGAGAGGCCTTGTGATCTTCGAGAAATCTTTGATGAAGCGACGGTAGAAACCCGCATGACCCAAAAAGCTTCGGACATCTTTCACCGTTTTGGGCGGTTCCAAACTCACCATCACTTCAATCTTGGCCTTGTCTACTTCAATACCCCTTTCCGAAATTTTGTGTCCTAGCACGATGCCTTCCCGCACCATAAAGTGGCATTTCTCCCAATTCAACACCAAGTTTTTCTCCTTGCACCTCGTAAGCACCCTACAAAGATTGGACAAACAAGAAGAAAACGAGGAGCCATAGACCGAGAAGTCGTCCATAAAGACCTCGACTATTTCCTCAATTAGATCCGAAAAGATCGACATCATGCACCTTTGAAATGTGGCGGGTGCGTTACATAGTCCAAACGGCATCCTTCGATAAGAAAAGGTGCCATAAGGACATGTAAATGTGGTCTTTTCTTGGTCGTTCGGATGAATGGGAATTTGAAAGAATCCCGAATAACCATCTAAAAAGCAATAGAATGGGTGATTAGCTAGTCTTTCAAGCATTTGATCAATGAACGGGAGAGGGAAGTGATCTTTCCTAGTGGCGGAATTGAGTTTTCCATAATCAATACACATCCTATGACCGGTGATAGTCCTAGTCGGTATCAATTCATCTTTTTCATTTTTTACAACCGTGATTCCGCCCTTTTTAGGCACCACATGAACCGGGCATACCCACGCACTATCAGAGATAGGATAGATAACCCCCGCATCTAAAAGCCTAACAATCTCTTTCTTGACCACCTCTTTCAAATTAGGATTCAATCTACGTTGGTGTTCAATAGAAGTCATCGATTCGCTTTCTAGATGGATTCTATGTGTGCAAAGAGACGGGGAAATACCCTTAATGTCGCCCAAAGAGTATCCAATTGCCTTTCTAAACCTTCTTAACGCATTCAAGAGGGTGGTAATTTCATCTTCATTAAGCTCATCATTGACTATCACCGGGTAAGACTCGTTGGGACCTAAGAAAGCATACCTTAGCCGCTCGGGAAGTGGTTTGAGGTCAACTTTCGGTGCCTTGAGCTCACTCCAATCGTCATCCATGCTAGACTTACCATTGCTAGCATCTACCACGTCCTCCATATGATCCACTTGCGAAGCAAAGCTCTCTTGAACCGAACCCAATGCAAAACCGTCTTCACACTTCAACCATTGATGATCCAAATCAATGAACGGAACCTCCTTGCCCTTTGGCGTGTGTGAGTCCAAAATCAGCTTGTAGCCTTCACTTTCATCGCTCAAATACCCATGTTCACCTTGGTCTTGAGTTAAAGCTACTTGCAACCCATCTTCGAGACTTAATTCTTCAAGTAGTTCATCCGCCAATTCGTCCACGACTTCGATGTAGAAGCATTGACCGTCAATGGTGGGCTTCTTCATGACATCGTTGATGTTAAACTCAAGAACCTCATCTTTACCCAAGTGCAAGTCGATCTTGCCTTTCCTCACATCGATGATCGCTCCCGCGGTGGCCAAGAAGGGTCTTCCAAAAATCAAAGGGTCTTTTGGGACAATGAAGTCTTTAGCTCTTTAGCTCTTTCCTTTACCGCATCCTTGAGAAATTTAGCATATTGGGGTACAAGTAGAAATGCATCAACCAATGGCATTGTAAGCTCCACTTTCTCCATTTGCCTATCAAACACCGCCTTGTACTTTTCCAACAATTGCTTCTTGAACCGCCCGGGAAATGGTAACTTAGGAACGTAAGGCTTAGGGACAAACACATTCTTCGGCTTCTCTTGAGCAACAACGACCCTAGGCTTGACCTTTTCAACTTCTTTATCCTTGTCTTGATCTCTCACCACCACGTCATCAACCAAGTCTTCATCTTGCATCTCGAGTTCCACTCCCCCACTTTGGTTCTCAACGTCCTCGTTGATGTGAGGAGGAGCCTCTCGAGTTGGTAAGACCGTACCACTCCTTAGTGTAATGGCATTGACGTACTACTTGGGGTTGGTCTCGGGCTTTCCCGGTAGTTGGCTATGAGGCCGTGAAGAAGAGGTGGTTCTTGATACTATGCCTTTTTGGTCTTGATACTATGCTTTCCCGGTAGTTGGCTATGAGGCCATGAAGAAGAGGTGGTTCATTTGTGGATTCTTAATTTGCAAGCATTAATTTCATTAATCAAGATCACCTAAATAATCCCTTAGACAACTAATCTCTTAGGCTAAGAAGGGTATTTCTCTTACAAAGCTCTCTTAGGTATTTCATCGAACACCTTGTGGGTGGGAAATGCCTTGAGATCAAGTTTGGCTTTCTCAAGCACAATCAAGCATTAGACACACTCCCTAAGAGTAGGAAATTGATTATCTATCCCTAAGCATCACAAATCATCCATGGAAGTCACCTAATCCTAACTCATCCCTAGGTTCTAGGAAACTACTCACTAATCATGATGGGTCTAACAAATCCTATAAAGAACATGTTAAATCCCATGATTAGATGATTAGATGATTAAGAAAGAAGATTGAGAATAGAATAGATTGATAGATTGAAAAGGAATATCTCTTACAAATTACTTAGAACATTCAAAAAGAGGTTTTTTAGCATAAGAAGGGACATCCCTTGAAAATTAGGTTTTTCTGGTATTTATAGTGAATAGTGCGAACCGGGTCAACCCGGAACAAACCGGGTATTGACCCGGTCGGGTTTGGGCAAAGTCCTGAAAATACAGGTTTGTACCGACCGGTTCTGGGTCGGTACAAACCATCCGGTACAAAATCTGTTGCTGGCTGGAGGAGATCTTAGCCGATAGGATCGAGGGACTGGTCGATGCAGGATTAGTTTCAGCCGACAGAAGTGGTGAGCTCGAACGCTGGGGTTTAGTGTCGTGTGGTAGTGCCGGCCCAGAAAGGGTCGGCACTAACCGTCTTCGCGGTTAGCCGGCAGAAATGATGCCTGGTCGAACGCGGAACGTGCTGGATCGTGCGCGGTACGGTTTTTAGCCGGGAGAAATTAGTGCCGCCTGGGTCGGTACTAATCTTCCCGTGCTTTAATGCCGCTTAACTCTGGTGCAGGTTTAGCCGTCAAAAATGAAGTTGGGTCGCACGCGGGAAGGTTTTTAGCCGGTAGAGATCGATTGTGCGTGTGCTGGATTTAGTGCCGGTTGGTTAGTACCGACCCAGGATAAGTCGGCACTAATCTTTATGTGCCTTGCGCCGCTTGATTCTGGACCGGTATGGGAGAGTTCTTGGATCGGTGTTAGCTTCTGTCTTCGTACCGGTCCATCACACCGATCCGGGATCTGTCGGTGCGAATCACTTGGAAACGTGCCGTTCGAAATCTCGGAGTTCTGGGAGGGTACACCGATCGATTCTGGGTCGGTGTAAAAAGTGTTGTGGATCGGTATGAGCTTCTGTCTTCATACCGACCCATCATACCGATCCAGGATGGGTCGGCGTACTCCTCTCCTTTTTGCTGTTTTGCCTTGGCCATCTCTTCTTGTACCCAACTCCGATCAGGTCTGGTTCCAAAGTCCAATCACCTCCAAGATGTCTCCAAATACCTAGAATGAGACTCCAAAATATGCAAGACTCACTAGGACTTAATGCAACCTAGCTAGACTCTAGTTTAGACCAAAACACTAAGGAAGACAATGATTATGCATGCATGCGACTCAAAACGCTAAGTAGAATGCATGCTAAGACGAGTAAAATATGAGAATATCAACTCCCCCAAACTTACTCTTTCGCTTGTCCTCAAGCGAACAAACATGAGCAAGTAGGGAGAGAGGTTTGAAAGCGGGAGCTCAAACCCACAAGTATCATAAAAAGAAATCAAGCTCAATGTCCAAGTTGTTAGTTCCAAGATACGATCAAACTAGTTTACTCAAAAGGAGCTAGCCATATCCTTTCCCTACATGAATCAAGCTTAAATCTCAACCTACACACGCATTCCTCTCATCCAATCCTTTGACACTCAATTAGCGGTTTAAAGTGGATCATGCTCATGCAATGCAAACAAACTCGTTTGGTTAGGGACTTGGTTTTGAGACAAAGATGATCTCAATACATGTGGTGCTTTCCGAACAAGGGATCTCTCGTTGAAGGAATGGACTTTGGCAAAATGCTAAGGGTGAAGAGCAATAGATGCATACAAGGCTAGACTTCCATCTACCCAATGCTCCATTACAAAATCAACCCTAACTCTAAACCCGCAAAGAAACAATTCTAGCTACCCTTCACAAGGCGTTTTTGCCTTCTTACACCACATCTCTTCATCATCCTTCTTCTCTATAAGCATTTAGGGGTTTTCTTCTTCAACAAAAATGGTTTGGCATCCATTAATTTCCTTGACTTAGCTCTTCTTTTGCTTTCTCTAGTCTATTACATAACTTTTCTAACTTGAGCACTTTTGGCTTCTTTTCTTTCTTTTCAAAACTAGAGACCATCTTTTCAACTCTTAGAGCTAAACCAAATATATTCTTGCCAACCATTTCGATCTTATTGTTTTCCCCAATCATTCTCCCAAATTTCTTTCTTTCTTTCCACTTTTCCAATTCCATGGTCCTTCTTTTCTTTCTTTTTTATCCATTCCCCTCATCCCAAATACCAACCTATCTAACTTAGCCTAATCTAGCTCATGACACGCGAGCTAGTTCTACATGAAAGCCTTTCCTTGTTGCTCTAGACCCAACACTTTTTGCTAAGTCCATTCAAAAATAAGGCCTCACAACGCTCACTAAACATGTAGGCTCGAAAGAAGGTTGAGTTTTTAGGTGGGGAACCATTCCAAAGGTGGGAATTGGCTACTTGGGCCAACAAGAGTGGTACAAAGGGATAAGATGACCCAAGTATGTATGTGGAATCCATGAGTCCATCGTGCAAAGCATGATCATGATAATTAATGTGTCGAAATTAAGGTTCTCACTTAGATAGGATTGGATTCGATTCACACATGCTTTAGCTAAAACCTAAGTAATGAGACACGAGATCGAAACATGGGTCGTCTTTAATTTCAAACATGAGATCAAAGCATCAACAACTAGCAACAAGGACATTGGACCAAGCTCTTAAAATGATACTCTTAAAAATCATCATTGCTCCCTATGCACGTGCAATGCAACCTACATGTCACTAGACTCGATCTTACTCGTGAAATGCAAGCTAAATGACTTCTTTTGTGTTTTAAAATTTTAAGAATTTTTCGATTTTTTTTTTGGTTTTTTCTATGCCTTAGATGAATGCATGAATGCATGAGACTCAAAAAAAAAAAAAAAAAAAAAAAAAAAAAGGATCAAAATAAACATGGTTAGATGCCGGTCCCTCCCCCAAACTTAAATCACACCGTCTCGGTGTGAAATAAATTTAAAGGAAGAACCAAAAATAAGAGGTAAAAAAAACAGTACAATGCAATACGCAAGAAAAGAAAAAGAAATATGTACAAGACGATGGAGTGTTACCTAGAAGTCTTGAGATGAGGAGGAATACCCCATCGAGAAAGAGGGGTTGCTAGAACACGGTGATGGAGATCTCATGGCCTTTCGTTTATCCGCCTTCTCTCTACGAGCCAAAGAACGGCATGCTTCCTCGTGGCCCATCAATTCACCACCATGCGAGCCTTCACCAATTTTACGGCGATGCGCGGCGTGTGTCTCCACGTGGCTGCCACTACCCATCTCGCAAGACCCCTGTGCCTTAAGCTCCTTGATTGTCTTCTTCAAACTCTTGATCGTCTTTGCCATCTTCCTCATCGATCGGTCTTGCCACTTGCACCACCTTTGGAGGAGTCTCGTTTGATGGTGCGCGTGTCTAGTGGCGGGGTCACCCATGGCACCGTGGAATGGCTCGAAATGGTACTGCTCGCTCCCGTAGGTGGGCATAGGAAGTGGGGGACTAGCGACTTCGTCTTCGGAATGAGAGGAATCCTCGGTCACACGCGCCCTCGAGGCCTTACTCCTCTCGGCCTTGGCCTTGTGGGGTAGGCCAATGGGTGGGTCCATGGCTGGGTTGTAGAGGTGCTCCTTGACGGGATAGAAGGAGATGTTCCGCCGGTTGTTGAGACGAGTGAGTTCCGCGTTGGGTAGTAAAACCTGTACCGCTTCATCTCGACCGAGTTTGACGTTGTAAGCTAGCAATGGTCCGATCCTTCCCTTGAGGAACCTTGTGCGTATGAGATACACCTCATCCATCAAGTTCCACTCCTCCTTTGTATGCGGCAATTTTACCCCCTTAGCTTTTAGAATGGGTGTCACAAGCCAGCCAATGCTTATTGCGGACTTCTTGTTCTTGGTCTCGTATGCCCACGCTTTGTAGCAAAAGAAACGTCGCACCAAGAGAGTTGCAAGAGATGGGATCCTCTCGCTTCCCTTGAAAACCGTCCCGTTGGGGAAAACCGAGAGAAGGGGTCTTAACCCGAGAGCCATCAACTCGAGTTCGTCGAGTGTAACCGTACCAAACTCCACTTTGGCGAAGAACATATGGGCCAGCACCTTGTGTACATATCGAATCGCCGGGTTACGGATGTGAGTCGTTTTGTTTCCACCCGGCTGGTAGTTCCCATAGCCAATGGTGTCCCATACGCGCTTGAGCTCGTTCTTGGGGTAGTGAAAGTACGGGCTCCCACTTGTTCCTTCTTCACGGAACCCGAATATTTGGCAAATCTCGTGGAAGGTCATTCGATGGTCTTTGCCATTCACCACGAACCCAATCTCTCCAAATCCGGTGTGGGCATTTGATTTCTTTTGATGCTCGTCATAGAAAGCCACCTTGAGGGAAGAGAGGAATTGACATGTAAGCACGTGATGGGCTTGCTCCTTCATGTGTAGAAACTGTCCTAGACCAATGGTATCGAAAATCGTTGCCACGTCTTCGAGGATCCCCATCTTCTCTAGCACCACAACATCCGCAAAACGACCTTGCTCAAAATCCATGTCAATAGGCTCGTCGAAGCATTGCTCCGTGGTTGGAGGGTCCGGAATAGCAACAGCTTTGCCTTTGTCCGTACCCGCACCTTTGCTCTTCTTCTTGTCCGTGGATTTTTCGGCAACGGCTATTTGCTTGCCTTTAGCTTTAGCGCTTGCCGCGTCAACGGGTTTCTTAGCTCGAGAACTTGATGCAACAACCATTGCATTACCCGGGGCCGAGGCTTGAGGCTGAGCTTGAGCTTGAGCTTCGTCTTTCTTTGTGGCGGCTCTCGTTCATCCCATGATTCCTACAATTTCTCGAGGAAATAATTAGTCTCATGGAAGTATAACTCGAAATCGAAAATGAGCAACAAAGGGGTGTTTTAATTCAATCTAAACAATTCATCATACTCAAGCTCATTGATTAAACTCCGAAAATCTCTAAGAAATTTCAATGAATTTGCTCAATTTCATAGCTTCACCAAAAATCAAGAGCATAAATATGCAAATTCGTCACCAAAGCTATTAGCTCCTAGAAAACAACGATTCCTAGCAATTCCTAGCAAACCCCAAGGCTAAAATGGAGCTAGGTGCAGCACATAAACATTCCCATGGAGTTTCAATTTAAGGGCAAAATTCATGAAATTTTCGGTGCAAATACCTTGGGGATGAGTGCTAAGATGATAGAAACGATGCTAAATCCAGAAAGAGGAGCAAAAACCGAGTTCACAGCAATTTGAATTGCGAAATTTGAGCAACTATAGCAAAAGTTATGGAGAAAATAAGAAGGAGTGAAGAAGATGATGAAGAAACGCGATATTTATCAGAGGAAGGAGGAGGAAGGCGGCGTGTCGGGTCAGTTCGGGTGGGTCTGGGTAGGGTTTACTGCGCATAGAATACGTTGACCCGAGTTGACTTTCTCATACCGATCCGTTTTGGCTCGGCACAAATCGAACGGTACAGACTTTTTTCACCTTACCGTTCGATCCTTGATCGGTACAGGTCGTGCGGCACAAAAAATTCACCTTATACCGACCCGTCTTAGATTGGCACTAATCAGCCGGCACAAAAGATTTGTTCTGTGCCGATCCATTCTGAGCCGGTATCTGTCACTCGGTACTAATCTCTAGGCTGAAAACTTGCCCGCGGAGAAATCATCTCGGCTAAAAATTTGCCCGAGTGAAGATTTTGTCGGCAGGGATTTTACTCGGGGGAGGTTTCTGCTTTTTACGCCGTTCGGTTCTCGGTCGGCATTAACCAACCAGCACAAAACGTCCTCGTGCGCCTTTGATGTGTCTCCCTCTCCTTCTAGCCGGCTAATAATTGTCTGGGGCGTACTCCCTTCGGCTAAATCCGTTCCAGGTTGGAGACGTCTCGGCTAGAAGCTGCTCGGCAGGGATTTCTATCTGTACCGGTCCATCCTGGTGCGATACTAACCGAGCGGCATAAAAGATTTGCTCTGTGCCGATTGATTAATACCAGCTGGGTATGGTCGGCACACTTCAACAGACCCTTTCCTCTTCAATTTATGCCGATCCGTTCCTGCTCGGTGCATCCGGTCGGTGTGAGCTTCTGTCTTCATACCGACCCATCATACCGATCCATGATGGGTCGGTACACTCCTCCGGATTTTTCTGTTTTCGCAGTCTAATCCTTGCGCTCCTCTTCACCGTCGATCCATGTTTTCACAGCCCGTCAAGATCCTATCAACACTCAAACAAGACATCAAAAAGATCTAGAAAAGATAGAAAAACATAAAAAATGAAAAGTATATACAAAGGATAAGCTTGGGGTGTCTCCCAAGAGCACTTTGTTTAACATCACTAAGTTCGACGTTGGTTACCCGCTTAGGCGGAAGGAACATCATTGAGAGGGAGTGAGGTCCCTTCTCCGATGAGATCATTGGCGAGATATGGCTTGAGCCTTTGTCCATTTGCGATGAACTCTTCTCCGTCCTTGTTAATGAGAACAATGGCCCCGTACGGCCTTACCTCTTTAACTCTAAACGGACCGAACCATCTCGACTTGAGCTTCCCGGGAAAAAGCTTCAACCGGGAATTGAATAAAAGCACTTGGTTTCCAACCCTAAACTTCTTTCGCACAAGGTTTTTGTCATGAAACGCCTTGGTTCGGTCCTTGTAAATCTTCGAACTTTCATAAGCCTCTAGCCTAATTTCATCGAGCTCTTGGAGTTGAATCAACCGCTTCTCTTGTGCGGTTTTTAGATCGAAGTTAAGAAGCTTCACCGCCCACAAGGCTTTGTACTCCAATTCAACTGGCAAATGACAAGCTTTCCCATAGAGTAGGTTGAATGGCGTAGTTCCTATAGGCGCCTTGAAAGCGGTTCGATAGGCCCACAACGCATCATCATGCTTGTTGGCCCAATCTTTTCTCGAGCTTCCGACCGTCTTCTCTAGAATGGCCTTGATTTGCCGGTTGGATACCTCTACTTGTCCACTAGTTTGTGGGTGATAAGGCGTGGCCACCTTGTGTTTGACCCCATGCTTCTTGAGCAAGCTCTCAAACACCTTGTTTATGAAATGTGAGCCACCGTCACTTATCACCACACGGGGCACACCAAAGCGTGGGAAAATAACGGACTTGAGCAACTTAAGGACAACTTTCGCATCATTTGTGGGGCTCGCAATGGCTTCCACCCACTTAGAGACGTAATCAACCGCCACCAATATGTATTGGTTCCCATATGATGACGGGAAGGGCCCCATGAAATCGATCCCCCATACGTCAAAGATCTCTACCTCGAGGATGGGGTTTTGAGGCATCTCATCTCTTTTTCCAATGCTTCCTTTCCTTTGGCAAGCATCACACCTCGACACAAACCCTTGGGCGTCCTTAAACATCGTTGGCCACCAAAATCCTGCTTGTAAAACCTTAGCAACCGTCTTGAAGGAGGCGAAGTGACCTCCATATGATGAACCGTGGCAATGCATCAAGATACCGTCAACCTCTTCTTCGGGGATACATCTCCTATAGAGCTTGTCTTTGCAAAGAGTGTACAAGTAAGGCTCATCCCAATAGAAACGTGTGATGTCTCTAAAGAACTTCTTCCTTTGGTATCCCTCCAACCTTGGTGGTTCTTTCCCGCAAGCTAGGTAGTTTACATAGTCCGCGTACCAAGGGAGCTTGCCGTCTTCCAAACCACTTGCGTTCTCAAAACTCTTTGCGGCCTCCATCCCTTTTCTCAAAACACTCACCAACATAAGGCTTTCTTCTGGAAGTTTGTCGTCAATCGGGACAAGGTCTTCAATTCTCAACCTAGACAAGTGATCCGCCACGCCGTTTTCAACGCCTTTCTCGTCCACAATCTCCATGTCAAACTCTTGCAAGAGCAAAATCCACCGGAGAAGTCTCGGTTTGGTGTCTTTCTTGGCGTGAATGTACCTAAAAGCCGCATGATCCGTGTAGACCACTATCTTTGAGCCAACCACATACGAACGGAACTTCTCCATAGCAAATACCACTGCTAACAACTCCTTTTCCGTCGTCGCGTACCTCGCTTGAGTGTCGTCCAATGTCCTACTTGCATAGTAGATGACGTTGACCTTCTTGTCTTTCTTTTGGCCTAGGACCGCTCAGACCGCGAAGTCACTCGCGTCACACATGATCTCGAACGGTAGATCCCAATCCGGAGCTTGAACAATTGGGGCACTAACCAAAGACTTCTTGATCTCTAAAAACGCCGCCTTACACTCCTCATCAAAAACGAACTCAACTTCCTTGCAAAGTAGCCGGGTGAGAGGCCTTGTGATCTTCGAGAAATCTTTGATGAAGCGACGGTAGAAACCCGCATGACCCAAAAAGCTTCGGACATCTTTCACCGTCTTGGGCGGTTCCAAACTCACCATCACTTCAATCTTGGCCTTGTCTACTTCAATACCCCTTTCCGAAATCTTGTGTCCTAGCACGATGCCTTCCCGCACCATAAAGTGGCATTTCTCCCAATTCAACACCAAGTTTGTCTCCTCGCACCTCGTAAGCACCCTACAAAGATTTGACAAGCAAGAAGAAAACGAGGAGCCATAGACCGAGAAGTCGTCCATAAAGACCTCGACTATTTCCTCAATTAGATCCGAAAAGATCGACATCATGCACCTTTGAAATGTGGCGGGTGCGTTACATAGTCCAAATGGCATCCTTCGATAAGCAAAGGTGCCATAAGGACATGTAAATGTCGTCTTTTCTTGGTCGTTCGGATGAATGGGAATTTGAAAGAATCCCGAATAACCATCTAAAAAGCAATAGAATGGGTGATTAGCTAGTCTTTCAAGCATTTGATCAATGAACGGGAGAGGGAAGTGATCTTTCCTAGTGGCGGAATTAAGTTTTCGGTAATCAATGCACATTCTATGCCCGGTGATAGTCCTAGTTGGTATTAACTCATTCTTTTCGTTTTTTATCACCGTGATCCCACCCTTTTTGGGCACCACATGAACCGGGGATACCCACGCACTATCGGAGATAGGATAGATAACCCCCGCATCTAAAAGCTTAAGAATCTCCTTCTTGACCACCTCTTTCAAATTAGGATTCAACCTACGTTGGTGTTCAATAGAAGTCATCGATTCGCTTTCTAGATGGATCCTATGTGTGCAAAGAGATGGAGATATACCCTTAATATCACTTAGAGAGTATCCTAATGCCCTTCTAAATTTCTTTAATTCTTTCAAGAGTGTGGCAATTTCATCTTCATTAAGCTCATCATTGACTATCACCGGGTAAGACTCATTGGGACCTAAGAAAGCGTACCTTAGCCCTTTAGGGAGCGGTTTGAGGTCCACCTTAGGTGCCTTGAGCTCACTCCAATCGTCGTCATTGCTAGACTCACCATTGCTAGCATCTATCTCGTCCTCTACTTGATCCACTTGCATAGCGAAGCTCTCGTGAACCGAAACCATGCTTGGCCCATCTCCACAATTAGTCACTTGACTATCCAACTCAATGAACGGAGTCTCTCTATCAACCGGCTCGTGTGAGTCCAAAAGTAGCTTGTACCCTTCGCTTTCTTCACTCAAATGCCCATGTTCGCCTTGTTCTTGTGTCAAAGCCACTTGTAACCCATCTTCAAGACTCATCTCTTCAAGTAGCTCATCCGCGAGCTCGTCCATCGTCTCAATGTAGAAACATTGACCGTCAATTGTGGGCTTCTTCATGACATCATTGATGTTGAACTCAAGCACTTCATCTTTACCCAAATGCAAATCAATCTTCCCTTTTCTCACGTCGATGATAGCTCCCGCGGTTGCCAAAAACGGTCTCCCAAAGATGAGTGGATCTTTAGGCTCTTCATCCATCTCAAGCACAACAAAGTCCGTTGGGACAATGAAATCTCTAACCATGATTGGTAGATCCTCAAGCAAACCGATGGGTACTCTCACACTTCTATCCGCCAAGATCAAAGAGATGTTGCAAGCTTTGTACGTCGTGAAGCCTAATCTTTTAGCAACCGAGAACGGCATGAGACTCACACTAGCCCCTAGATCACAAAGGCAATTGTCGAATGCTAGAGGACCTAGAGCACACGGTAGAGTGAAAGATCCGGGATCTCCAAGTTTCTTGGGTACCACCTTCTTTTGGATGATGGCGCTACATTCATGCGTCAAGATCACCATGGACTCCATCTCTTTGGCTCTTTCTTTCACGGCATCCTTGAGAAACTTAGCATATTGGGGTACGAGTAGAAACGCATCAACCAATGGCATTGTAAGTTCCACCTTCTCCATTTGCCTATCAAACACCGCTTTGTACTTTTCCAACAATTGCTTCTTGAACCGCCCGGGAAATGGTAACTTAGGAACATAGGGCTTAGGGACGAACACATTCTTCGGCTTCTCTTGAGCAACAACGACCCTAGGCTTGACCTTTTCAACTTCTTTACCCTTGTCTTGATCTCTCACTACCACGTCATCAACCAAGTCTTCGTCTTGCATCTCGAGTTCCACCCCCCCACGTTGGTTCTCAACGTCCTCGTTGATGTGAGGAGGAGCCTCTCGAGTTGGTAAGACCGTACCACTCCTTAGCGTAATTGCATTGGCATACTCCTTGGGGTTGGTTTCGGGTTTTCCCGGTAGTTGGCCTTGAGGTCTTGAAGAAGAGGCGGTTCCCTTGGTTTCAAGTTGTTTGACCTTGGAGCTTAATGTCTCAAGCTTGGAGTTGAGGTCGTTATAAGAACAATCTACCCGTGTGTTGATTTCCGCTTGTCCCTTGAGTAGTTGTTGAAACATTGTGTTCAAGTCGAGCTCTTGCGGTTTAGACGTAGTTGCTTGACCTTGGGGTACAAATCCTTGTTGTTGTCCTTGAAAACCGGGTGGGGCCTTTGATTGAAATCCACTTTGATTCCCTTGGAATTGGTTCCGTGGGACATAACCTTGTTGGTTAGAGTTGAAGTTTTGGCCCGGAGGTTGGAATTGCTTTTGTGGAACCCCTTGAGTGTGAGTAGATTGTTGAGGGTAGACTTGGTCTTGGGGGTTCTCAACGTTGGGGTTACGGTAAGAGAAGTTGGGGTGGTTGCGGTAGTTTTGGTTGAAGCCTTGTCTTTGGTAATTCCCTTGGTTTCCAACGTAGTTCACTTCTTCTTGTGTGTCAACGGCTTCCTCTTGATAGCAATCTTGAGTATCTTCGTAATCACTAATGAAATGAACCGCTTTGTGAGACTCTTTGTTAGTAGCCGCAAGAAGTTTATCTATCAAGGATGCTTGCTTATCCATCTTCTCATTAAGTGCCTTCATGTCTTTGGCTCTCTTGTGCTCATCAAAGTCGCTTGTGGTCCTTGTGGCACGGTCATAATCGTCGCCGTAGGTCCCATCACTAGTAGCTAAGTTTTCCACAAGCTCCATGGCTTCCTCCACGTCCTTAGCCAAGAAATTACCATTCGATGCCGTATCGAGGAGCATTCGAATCTTAGGCAAAGCACCCCGGTATAGAGTACTTAAAAGAGAGGCGTTGCTAAAGCCGTGATGGGGGCATTGAGATGTGTAGCCTCTAAATCTTTCCCAAGCCTCGTTGAAAGACTCATTGGACCGTTGTGTGAAGCTCGATATCTCGTTGCGAAGCTTGGCGGTTCTAGCCGGTGAAAAGAATTTGGCAAGAAACACGCGTTTGCAATCATTCCAAGAAGTGATAGAGCCTTGGGGTAAGCTCTTTTCCCATTGGTGAGCCTTGTCACCTAAAGAGAACGGGAAGAGACGAAGTTTGAAACCATCTTCGGAGACTCCATTGATCTTAGTGAGACCACATATTCGGTCAAATTGGTCGATGTGATCTAACGGATCTTCCATAGACAGCCCGTGAAACTTGTTGCTTTGGACCATATTTATCAACCCCGGTTTCACTTCAAAGTTGTTGTTGTCAACCGGTGGAGCTTGAATACCTTGGCGGTTTTGGTGAGCATTGGCGGCATCACCTTCACCGACAAGGTGGCGAGCTCGTGGGGGGTGGTTCGGTGGCCTAACTTGCCGAGCTTGGTGGTTTCCATGCCCACCTTGAGCTTGTTCCATGTTCTCGTTGGGATTACCAGCCGGATTGTCGTGTTCCATACCCAACCCGTCGATGTGTTGAGTCCGGTCTCTTTGAATCCGTGCTCTACTTCTTCTTTCCAACAGATGAATGTCGTCTATCGGCTCAACAAGGGCGTTGGGACCTTTTGAACGAGTATGCATGCACCTATAAGATAGAGATGGTAACAAGAAGTGAAAGAGATTAGTAACAAAAGTATAAGGAGAGCTTAATCTCACAAAGAACCTAAATCTCAATGTTAAAACAAAGCCCAATATGGCAACGGCGCCAAATTGATACTAAGACTTTTCGGTCTTAAGGAGGTATCAATAACTCCAATACGAGTAGTATAGAAGGTTATCAATCCGTATTGGGATTAATTCTAAGCACGAAGAATACAAGGCACTCAAGTAAGTTAAGCTAGATAAGTGAGTTGTTGATTTTAACTAGTACCCTAACAAGATTTAGCAATAAACAAAACCAAACAAACTAAACGAGATATAAACTCAAATGGTGAAAGCGAATCCAAGGATGGGGTAATTGGATATAGGCTATTCCAAGTCTAATTCATGATGCTCATACACAATCAAGGTTAATTTCCAAGGTTAAGATCCTAATCGCGACTAATCCTCTCTCAAGGCACTAATCACCTATGCTAATTACTAATCCAAGATCAAATTCTCATTTGTGGACTCTTAATTAGCAAGCATTAATTTCATTAATCAAGATCACCTAAATAATCCCTTAGACAACTAATCTCTTAGGCTAAGAAGGGTATTTCTCTTAGAAAGCTCTCTTAGGCATTTCATCGAACACCTTGTGGGTGGGAAATGCCTTGAGATCAAGTTTGTCTTTCTCAAGCACAATCAAGCATTAGACACACTCCCTAAGAGTAGGAAATTGATTATCTATCCCTAAGCATCACAAATCATCCATGGAAGTCACCTAATCCTAACCCATCCCTAGGTTCTAGGAAACTACTCACTAATCATGATGGGTCTAACAAATCCTATAAAGAACATGTTAAATCCCATGATTAGATGATTAGATGATTAAAAAAGAAGATTGAGAATAGAATAGATTGATAGATTGAAAAGGAAAATCTCTTACAAATTACTTAGAACATTCAAAAAGAGGTTTTTTAGCATAAGAAGGGACATCCCTTGAAAATTAGGTTTTTTTGGTATTTATAGTGAATAGTGCGAACCGGGTCAACCCGGAACAAACCGGGTATTGACCCGGTCGGGTTTGGGCAAAGTCCTGAAAATACAGGTTTGTACCGACCAGTTCTGGGTCGGTACAAACCATCCGGTACAAAATCTGTTGTTGGCTGGAGGAGATCTTAGCCGATAGGATCGAGAGACTGGTCGATGCAGGATTAGTTTCAGCCGACAGAAGTGGTGAGCTCGAACGCTGGGGTTTAGTGCCGTGTGGTAGTGCCGGCCCAGAAAGGGTCGGCACTAATCGTCTTCGCGCAGGTCGGTCGAGCTGGATGCGGAGTTAACCGGCAGAAATGATGCCTGGTCGAACGCGGAACGTGCTGGATCGTGCGCTGTACGGTTTTTAGCCGGGAGAAATTAGTGCCGCCTGATTAGTACCGACCCAGTATGGGTCTATCAGTTCCCTTGGTTTCAAGTTGTTTGACCTTGGAGCTTAATGTCTCAAGCTTGGAGTTGAGGTCGTTATAAGAACAATCTACCCTTGTGTTGATTTCCGCTTGTCCCTTGAGTAGTTATTGAAACATTGTGTTCAAGTCAAGCTCTTGCGGTTTAGACGTAGTTGCTTGACCTTGGGGTACAAATCCTTGTTGTTGTCCTTGAAAACCGGGTGGGGCCTTTGATTGAAATCCACTTTGATTTCCTTGGAATTGGTTCCGTGGGACATAACCTTGTTGGTTAGAGTTGAAGTTTTGGCCTTGAGGTTGGAATTGCGAACCCCTTGAGCTTGAGTAGATTGTTGAGGGTAGACTTGGTCTTGGGGGTTCTCAACGTTGGGGTTGCGGTAAGAGAAATTGGGGTGGTTGCGGTAGTTTTGGTTGAACCCTCCTCTTTGGTAGTTCCCTTGGTTTCTAACATAGTTAACCTCTTCAAGATTGTTGGAAGCCGCATCCTCCTCAATGTAGGCCTGTTCCTCATCAAAGTTCCCAACAAAGTTAACCGTCTTTTGACTATTATTGAAAAGCTTATCCATCATCGTTGCTTGCTTATCCAGCTTATCATTAAGGAGCTTCATGTCTTTAGATCGCTTTTGCTCGTCGAAGTCACTAGTCGTGCGGGTTGCTCTATCGTAGTCGTCTCCATAGGTCCCGTCACTTTGAGCAAGATTCTCAACAAGCTCCATTGCTTCTCGTACCTCTTTGGCCAAGAAGTTCCCATTGGATGCCGTATCAAGAAGCATTCGAATCTTTGGCAAAGCACCACGGTAGAGGGTGCTAAGTAAAGAAGCATTGGAAAAACCGTGATGCGGGCATTGGGATGTGTAGCTACGAAATCTTTCCCAAGCTTCATTGAATGATTCGTTGGATCTTTGCGTGAAACTAGAGATTTCGTTCCGCAACTTTGCCGTTCTTGAAGGTGAGAAGAACTTGGCAAGAAAAGCACGCTTGCAATCTTACCATGACGTGATGGAGCCTTGAGGTAAGCTCTTTTCCCATTGGTGTGCTTTGTCACCTAAAGAGAATGGGAAAAGGCGAAGCTTGAAACCGTCTTCGGAGACTCCATTGATCTTCGTTAGGCCACAAATCCGGTCAAATTGATCGATGTGATCCAACGGATCTTCCATAGACAACCCGTGAAACTTGTTGCTTTGGACCATATTTATCAACCCCAGTTTCACTTCAAAGTTGTTGTTTTCAACCGGTGGAGCTTGAATGCCTTGGCGGTTTTGGTGAGCATTGGCGGCATCACCTTCACCTACAAGGTGGCGGGCTCGTGGGGGGTGATTCGGTGGCCTAACTTGCCGAGCTTGGTGGTTTCCATTCCCACTGTGAGCTTGTTCCATGTTCTCGTTGAGATTACCAACCGGATTGTCTTGTTCCATACCCAACCTTTCGATGTGTTGAGTCCGTTCTCTTTGATTCCGTGCTCTACTTCCTCTTTCCAACAAGTGAATGTCGTCTATCGGCTCAACAAGGGCGTCGTGACCTTTAGAACTAGTATGCATGCACCTATAAGATAGAGATGGCAACAAGAGGTGAAAGACATTAGTAACAAAAGTAGAAAGAGAGCTTAATCTCACAAAGAACCGAAATCTCAATGTTAAAACAAATCCCAATATGGCAACGGCGCCAAATTGATACTAAGACTTTTCGGTCTTAAGGAGGTATCAATAACTCCAATACGAGTAGTATAGAAGGTTATCAATCCGTATTGGGATTAATTCTAAGCACGTAGAATACAAGGCACTCAAGTAAGTTAAGCTAAATAAGTGAATTGTTGAGTTTTACTAACATCCTAGCAAGACTAAATAAATAAACAAGACGAAACAAACTAAGCAAAATGTGAATTCAAGTTATGGAAACAAATCCAAGGATGGGGTAATTGAATATAGGCTATTCCAAATCTAATTCATGATGCTCATACACATTCAAGGTTAATTTCCAAGGTCAAGATCCTAATTATGACTAATCCTCTCTCAAGGTACTAATCACCTATGCTAATCACTAATCCAAGATCAAATTCTCATTTGTGGACTCTTAATTAGCAAGCATTAAATTCATTAGTCAAGATCACCTAAATAATCCCTTAGACAACTAATCTCTTAGGCTAAGAAGAGTATTTCTCTTAGAAAGCTCTCTTAGGCATTTCATCGAACACTTTGTGGGTGGGAAATGCCTTGGGATCAAGTTTGACTTTCTCAAGCACAATCAAGCATTAAACACACTTCCTAAGAGTAGGAAATTGATTATCTATCCCTAAGCATCACAAATCATCTTTAGAAGTCACCTAATCCTAACCCATCCCTAGATCCTAGGAGACTACTCAATACCCATGAAGAACAACCCAAAATCGATGGTGATAAAGGTTAATCCCATGGTTAAGAGTTGGATGATCAAGAAATAAAATAGATAGATGGAAGAGATTGATAAGAACAAAAGCTAGATTGCATAAATCAAAGGATTCCCTCCTATAAATCTCAAAGGTATGGGTTTTTAGACTTAAGAAAAGCATTCCAAATATCAAAATTAGGTTTTTGGGCATTTATAATAAAGAGAGGGCAAACCGGGTCGACCCGGGACAAACCGGGTACCGACCCGGTCGAAGTGGGTCTTGAAATGCGGTGGTCACATCGCTCGGCCACCGGTCAATGCAACAAATCGGTGTAGTTGCTGGGTTTGTGCATTGACCCGTTGCATTGCTTTGTGGTCGGTCGATGTGGGCTTCATCTTAGGCCAAACAGAGAGTACATTGAACGCCACGGGACTATGTAAATCCTGCAACAGATCGGTGCTTAGCTTCTGGCCGCACATTGGTTTGTTGCATTGACCCGTGGCCGGTCGATGTAGATCATGCCCAAGCCTCCTTTCTCCTAAACTCTTCTCCTTGGCTCCGAACTCGAACGGTCTCAACTCCGTTGCTTCCAAACATCTTCAAAAGCACATAAAATACATCCCAAGACATGCAAGACACCCTATGACCTAACATGAAACCTCTAAACTCTACATGAGATAAAACAACTAAGAAATGTTATGGAACTATATGCACATGAGATGAAACCTAAGCCAAAATGAGTGCATCAAAGGGACAAAATATGAGAATATCACCTCACAAAAGCCGAACTCGATTACGTATACGAAAAAGATAATACCGAGATTAAAAATTCGAAAGATTGAAATAATACGACTAAGTATAAAAACCGAGATCGACAGTAAAAAATGAAACAATACGAAAAAGATGAATACCGAATTCGTTAAGAGTTTACAAAAGAAAAGCCCGAACGGGCAAAAACTATTACAAGAAAGCCCCTCGGTCATAATAAAGAGTTCACCGAACTACGAGAAGCGAATTTAAAAAAAAAAGAAATCACACATCTTGATCTCTGATCTCAGTTGCTCGGTCGCTCGAGATGACGGGTTGGTTCGAACCGAACATATCAAGACCCGGAGGGGCTTCTACCCCAGTTGGCAAGGAGACTTCCGGATACGTAGGCTCGACGAACGGTGATACGACGACATCCTCCTCAGTAAGTTCGCAAGGGTCGATCACCTCGTACTCTACCGAATTCTCAGCTTTGAGCTTCTTCAGCTTTTCAATACGAGATGACGGAACGACGATGCCATCTTTCTTTTCAAGAACGTCGCAAAAAGTGAGAACTCCGTGGAGCTGGTTGATACCAAGGAACGGTTTCTTCAGCCGGTCAATTGCAGCAAGATGATCCTTCACCTTTTGGAGACGAGTTTGACACTTCTCCGTCACCTCTTTTCTTTTCTCGATCTCCCTTATACGATCCTCCCTCAGACGAATGATCTCGTTCTTCAGCTCTTGGACGACCGCATCCTTGTCTGCCTTAAGTTCGGTGTATGCCTTTCTTGAGACAAACATCTCCTTCTTTAGTTCGGCAGTGGCCAAATCACCGGCCTCCGATCTCGCCTGCTCGGCAAGCAGCTCCTTCTGCAGTTCCTTGATATACTCATATTTTACTTATTCTAGCATGCATATTATATAGGAGTTTGATGTGATTTGCATACTTATCATGGTTCTATCTCGCATTTTGGTCTTCCTTAGGAACTAGGATGTTGTGCATTAGGTCCTAGCGTATCTCGCATGTTTTGGAATCCTTTTTAGGTACTTGGAAGCACTTTGGAAGGATTGGAAGTCACCAAGCCAAGCTGGATCGGAGTTGGGTACAAGAAGAGATGGCCAAGGCAAAACAGCAAAAAGGAGAGGAGTACGCCGACCCATCCTGGATCGGTATGATGGGTCGGTATGAAGACAGAAGCTCATACCGATCCACAACACTTTATACACCGACCCATAATCGATCGGTGTACCCTCCCAGAACTCCGAGATTTCGAACGGCACGTTTCCAAGTAATTCACACCGACCGATCCTGGATCGGTGTGATGGACCGGTACGAAGACAGAAGCCAACACCGATCCAAGAACTCTCCCATACCGGTCCAGAATCAAGCGGCACAAGGCACACAAAGATTAGTGCCGACCCATCCTGGGTCGGTACTAATCAACCGGCACTAAAATCCAGCACACGCGCAATCAACTTCTGCCGGCTAAAACTCATCCCGCATGCGACCCAACTTCATTTCAGCCGGCTAAATCTGCACCAAACTGCCACCCGACCTGCACAAGGACGATTAGTGCCGACCCATCCTGGGTCGGTACTAATCACACGGCACTAAGCTCCAGCAATCCGATCGTCATTACTGCCGGCTAAAACTCACCCTGCATCGACCAGCTCATCATTTATGCCGGCTAAAACTCTTCCCGGTCGACCCAGCACCCATCCGTCTTGTGCGACAAAGTTTTAGTGCCGACCCACTGTACCGACCCAGGACTGGTCGGTACAGAGCCTTTATGTGACCAAAACCCAGATTTAACCGGGTCAATACCCGGTTTGTTCCGGGTTGACCCGGTTCGCACTATTCACTATAAATACCAGAAAAACCTAATTTTTAAGGGATCATCTTTATGCTAAAAAAAAACCTCTTTTTGAATGTTCTAAGTATTTTGTAAGAGATTTTCCTTTTTGAATCTATCAAT
>PKMM01056265.1:138969-224526 GCA_002933915.1 Eutrema heterophyllum
TAGGGGCTGACACGTGGCTAAGAACAGTGTAAGAACCCTTTTAAGAACCGATTCTTAAAACTCTTATTTAAAAACCGGTTCTTACGCTGTTCATAATTTTTTTTTTTTTTTTTTAGTTAAAAATCCCTTAAAAACCTTCCAATAATGAGGCTCTAAGAACCATACAAGATACTAATAAGATGTTTTTTTTTATTGTTTAATGACTTCGCCGCAAACTTAAAACGGAATGGTGAGTATTATTTTATAATAATGCAGCATAGTTATTATAAGTATTAACAAATGAAGAATTATTAAGTAAAGACAAAATTATTCAATGCAACTCTAACGAAACCCCAACGGAAAGAAAGACCTTCGGTGGTGCTGCTATTTCCATGTGCCCAGTGGTCCATCATACGTCAATTATATTTGCCGAAAAATAAAAATCAAAGTTGAAAAAAATTATAAGTTATTTCAACAATTTTATTTAAATGTTTTGAGATAGTGCTTGAGTAGTGGAAACAATAAAACCGTTCGGATTATACCTCGAAAGAAGCCTCGGTAAGCCCAAACCAAAATATATATACTACTCTATAATCTTATTGATTTTTTTTTTGTTTACAAACAAATAAATCACAAAGCGTACAAAAAAAGCTTAATAAAGAAAATGATTTGTTTTTTAGACGAAATTGTTTTTAATCAAAAAGGAAAAAGTTAAATGTAACGCCTTGCTGACGTGCGACTAGGTTTCGGTTTTTGGGTTCGTCTTTTCGATGGTATTCTGTTATGGAGACATATACTAAGCTTTTTCTGTGGTTTTTTGGGGTCTGAGGTTAGGCTTCAAGACGATGCAGTGGTTTCGTTCTTCAGTTTTTTTCTTGCGTGGCGGTGACTGTTCTTTTGCATGTAGATGGCTGAGGCTGGTTTGCGTGTGTCCGTGTGTAAGAGTTGATGATCCTTTTTGGCGTATCCCTAATAGGAGTTACAAGGTTTCGTTGCTTGGTGCCTTTGTCTTCTCGAGTGCATCATTCTTTTTTAATAGCCTTGTTCGGAGTAGTTATCGGCTCTGTTCCCGTTTCAGTCTTGCGTTCATTTATGTCGGTGCTATTGTGCTTTGGAGATCAGTTCAAGACAAGCTTCGGTTTTGGTTCTTCTCGATTCTCATTTCTTTTGGTTCAGCTCCGGTGTTTACATGTTCTTTGGTAATGATCGTAGGTGAGTTTCGGTTCAGCTGCTTCTGCTTGGTTTTGTATCCTTGTTTCTGTAGCGGTTCTAGGAAACTTTTTTGTACTTTTGCTTTTCTTTCATAGGACTTTGTTTCCGGGGATATATTCTTGTTCCGCCGGTATTGTGTATTAAAATCGTATCTTACCTTTAAATTTCGTCTTATATGGAAAAAATTTAGACGAAAAAAGAAAAAAAAAAACGCCTTGCTGACTAGTGATACTAATAATATGACATTAGTAAACAAATGGTATCATGAAATTTGGTTTTGCTAAAGGAAATTAAATGAATTACTGCTTACTAGTTTTAGGAAAGGAGAAATCGAGTAGGGAAGTTAATGCAGCCGACATTTTTGACGACGAATCGTTAATTTTGTAATGTCTCTCTCTCTCTTTAACCGTGCATTATAAATTTATTACCCCCTCTATTTCTTTATACAAGATGTTATTTTTTTATACAAGATGTTTTAGAAGTTTTTTGTTGTTTTAAAATATAAGACGTTTTCACAATTTAATACAATTTTTACAGTTATACCAATTATATTATGCATATTTTTTTATGATTGACTGAATTGTTTTTAACTTATATATTAAATGATACTTTTAAAAAAAAAAAAATTTCTTAATTTTTGTGCTTTTAGCCAAAATATTTTATATAAAAAAACAGAGTACGATTTTTTATTTAGCAACTTTGGAACATGGAACACCTATATGGCTATATCAAATAAACCAAAAAGGCAAAAACTATGGAACACCGATTTTTATTTTATTTCTTTCAGTCCACACCAATTTTTTTTAAAAAAAATTAGTTTGAATCTCTTGGAGTGTCATAGCCCATGGATATCTCGAAATCAAACCCATAATCCTACAATATGTTGGATAATATAAAGTCGATGTTCTTGTCTAATGTCTACCGGTCTTAGAGTAAGTTTCATCTTTTGGTTAATCATAGTATTCAATTCAAATTGATACTCATAAGGATCCATAATGTAACTTCAAAATTTTGAAAAAATATAGTAAGACATTTTTTTTTTGAATTGAATCAAAACCTTTATACATCAAGTGCATCATTGTCTGAAATAAAGAAAACAAAGTCTATGCTTTAAGTTCTAGTTGAAAACCAAAACATGAGGCTTCCCTCGTAGTCGTGATCTCCTTGTAGTCGTATTGTGCTCAGCCTGTTTCGAACCGTTTTGTCTATGACCTTCACCAATTTTGTTGACGGAGAAGGATCTTCCCCATGTTTCCTTCCGTTCCTCTCCCTCCATACTCCATACATCGTTGCCTGAAACATGTATCGAAGGACAAGCCGAGTTATCCTGTCAAAAGAAGAATCTTTAAGAATCCGAATCAGGTCGTCTCAATTGGTAGTGAACCTGTCCTTGAGTATGCAACTAGAAAAATGATAGCCAAGGGAAAATGTGTTCAGACCACTTTTGGATAAGATATAGCAGTGGAGCCATGTGCATTTTATTGGATTCTGGCATAAAGGGGATAATTTGTGACATGAGTCGAGATTTTCTCATCAAGATGAAAAGAATCACATCTTTACATGCATGATCGACTCACATGAATATAAGCATCATCGTATGGTTCTTGATTTGATTAAGAAAAGAAGAAAGCTGGGTAGCATTTTATCTATCGGCTAGCTCAGCATCAATATTTTCAAAATATCAGTGCTGACGAAGCAAACTTTTGGTACTTGTGATTGCATTATAATTGTCCTCATATTTTTTTGTTGCGCATTGCTAGTATATGTGAGATAAGCGTTTTGGAGAATGCATTTTTCGCGCAAGCTTTCGAGGATTCATGTATCTGACTTTGACTGTGAGAATTTCTGATAAGTTTATGCTCACATTGCCAGATAAGAGAAACTGATAAATTGATATATCAAACCACTAATGAGGGGGACGAGGCTGGGAATTGGAGATTATAGTTTCGTAGATTTAGACGAGGTGATGCGTCGATTTGTTGAGCCGTATGTGTCTCACCTTAGGACCATGCTCAACAAGACCTTCCTTCCCTTAAATCGAGTTGTAACCAAAAAAAAAACTATACAAAGGAGAAGAACTGGGATCAATGGATTGCCAACGTAGAAGAAACCTTAACTCCCAACAACTTAAATAAACAATAATGTAAATAACGCATATCCTAAATTAAAAACTCAAAATTATGGGCCCAGAGTAGAATTGAAGTCTCAGATCAATTGAACAATTGGTGGCACATAACATCACAGCAAAAACATCAAATCATAATTCCACCACAAGACCAAACACCAGAAAGATTTTCAGTTTCTAGTTTCACAAAGATGATGTTTTTTTTGTTTTGTTTTAAACAAGACCCACTTCATTTGGTCCTGTCCTCAGAAACTTAAAGGGACACAAGAGAGATGTCTATTGAATCATACATAGAAATTACGGCAGATTTTTTTTCATAGAGAGATAATTTAGTAGATGAGATATTAGCCCATGGCATACTTCTGAGTCCAGCTCCGTGCAGTGGACTCATACTTGTTCTTGTCAGTCTTGTACATATGAGCTATCTCAGGCACCAAAGGATCATCCGGGTTTGGATCGGTTAACAAAGAACAGATCGATAACAGCACCTGTTCATTGCGAAATTGTAGTTAGAGATTGAAACAAATCATTCTTCATCCTCAGTCAGTCTAAGCTCAATGAGACAGCTAAATCCTCAATGTTATCACTTCTTAAGATGAGCAAAAGAGGAGCAGATTATTGAAAACAACAATCAGATTATTGAAAACAACAATTTACGTACTAGATGAGCCAGAGCTTAATGACTTAGGAGACAGCTCAATGTTATCACTTCTTATGAGAATCGAACAAAAAAGGAGCACTCAATGAAAATAACCCATTTTCATCCTAAATGAGTCAAAGCTTAATGATTTAAGATGTTATCACTTCAAATGGGAATCGAGGAGCAAAAGAATGTTAGACATGAGTAGATAACGGCGTGTGAAGATTCTTTGTTACATCGGGTTATAATGTTATACTGATAAAAAAAAGAAAAAACCGAACCTTGGAAATAGTGAGCGCGGGACTCCACTGCTCCTTCAAGATGTCGAGGCAAATGCTTCCATTGCTGTTAATGTTGGGATGGAATACCTTCGTCCTAAAGGCCACCTAGATTTCGTCACACCGTAAGAGGAAACAATGAAATAATGAAGCAACCACAAAGAAGAAGCAGAACAGACTCTAATGGCATATTATCAGAATTTTCGGAATCACCTTGGGAGGTTTGAATGGGTAATCTGGAGGAAAATGGATGGTTACAAGGAAAACACCTCCAGCATAAGGACTGTCTGAAGGACCCATTATCGTTGCCTGCCAATGAAACATGTCTTCAGCAACAGGACCTGTTAAAAAACAAAAAACCAAAATCAACAAGTTATTAACTCGATATCAGCCCCACACGAATACGAAGAACTTTGAAACAAAGAGATGAGGGTTTTCTTCACAAATATTAACCAGATCCCAGAAAGTAACACAATGAACGAGTTTGACACTTGAAATTACAAGATCTATCCCAGAGAAATTAGAAAACGAGATATACCAATTTTGTTCTAGCCAGAGAAAAGTCACCGGATCCCAGAAAGTACAGTTAGGTTTTGAAATCATTCATATGGGTCAAGTCTAAGTACTTAGCTCCAGATCGAAACCAAAAATCACATAAACACACAAATCCAAGCAGTAGAACGATCAAAACTCATGTAAAAACGAAGCAAAATCCGATCCATCATCATCATCATCATCATCATCATCACCAGCTCAGAGAAACATAACCTTTTTTCGCGATGAAAAAATTAGATATCAAAACAAAAAGGTACACACCTGCGCTACATGACGTGGGTGGATCCTTCTGCAGATCCTTCAATTCCTTCAAGATCCGCTTCGACGCCATATCCAAAACCTACGATCTAACAGAAAACAAAGATCCCAAACGGATTAAGAAAAGCCTACAAATCCGTAAGAATTATATAACCAAATAGATCCAAACTTAACCCATAAGAACAAACAAAAATATACCTTCGGTTTCGCGTATCTTCGATTTGGCGAGGTTTTCGCCTTTTTCTTCTCGTTATTCGGAGAAGAAGAGAACGAAGACTTAGGGGAAAAAAAAGAAGAAGAAAGAAAGGGTGGTGGACGGAAGAGGAAGAAGTAATGATTCTCTGTGGTCACGTCCACGTTAAATAGGGTGAGGATTATTACTTTCTTTGACTAGTGGACTCACTTATTCGGTGGACCACGCTTTGAAACGACGCGGCGGTTTTTTAAAATTAAAACCATCAACTGGCATTTAAGCGACGTCGTTTATGAAAAAGTCGTTTAATCTGACGGCTGAGATCTTATCTTCCGATTAGACGAATCATTAGAAGCCACGTCTTCTTCTCTCCCACTTGCGAGATTTTTTCTTTCAAGGTTAGAAGAATCTGAGAAACGCGAACCGATTTCGAGTCATCGCCGCCGTGAGGAATGGACCGGTTCAATGATCAAATGCGGCCGAAGTTCGACGACGAGTCTCCTCCACCTGGTGATGAAGGCGGAGATGAAGATCATGGCCTGAGGGAGGAAGATGGAGGGACTCCGGAGCCTTTCGCGGGAGGTAAAGTCAGGAGGAAAGCGTCTCGTTATAGAGAGCACCGTGGTGACTATCTCCACGTGTCCTCGCGTCCTGGATTGATGCGGATCCTGGAGAAACAAGGTTAGGTTGCTCCATTTTTTTGGTTTTTGATTTGTGAAAATTTCGAATTTCGTACTAGTTTTGTCGATATGTTTCATTATCGGATCTAGTTTTAGAGCTATTTAGCATCATTGGTCTTGAATTTTTGAAATTTTCTGATTCAGCATTTTGCTTATCAATGATCAATCGATGTATATGTACTCTTCTAGAAGCAGAAAATGCATGTAGCAGTGTATGAAAATCATTTGATCTCATCGAAAGTTTGAGAATTGTTGTTAATTGAAGAACCTCGTGAAGTAGCTAAATCAGCTGTGTGATCTTTTTGGATTTGCTAGTTTCTGTTTAGCTTCTCATTGCTTTCATGCTTAAACAGTCGTGGCTATTAAAGACTAATGCTTTAAATTGGGAGGTTAGTGAGGGATATCATCTCTAGTTTCCACATCAGTTTTTGTGGTTGAGATGAAGTTGCAATGTCGCTTTGTGTTGATGCTCAAAAAGTTGATGTTAATTGTGTGTAGGTGACACGTCCATTCTTTTCGCTGATAAAGTTTTGAAGTTCACTGGCTCGGGAAAGATGAAAAGGCGTATTTTTATCCTCACTGACTTTGCTATCTATCTAATTGATCCCGAGACTGAGGCTATGACCCGGCGAATAGCCCTGGCAACAGTAGAAAAGATGTGTTTGAGCAAATTGAGCGATAACTTCTTCGCTATCATTATTCCCACGGAATATGATCTATTCATGGCCAGCACTCGAAAGACTGAACTTGTTCAGGTCATGGTAGATGTGACTAAAAGTGCATCTGACTACGAACTTGAAGTGCTTCTCTCTAACAGGTAACTGGACCAACATTTCTTTTGTCCCTCTGTTTCGTCACATAAATATTTAACCTAGATTTTGTTGTCTCCTCTTTGACTGCGAAATGCTAATACCATGGACATGAGACTTGTTTATATTCATCTTATTTCCTGATAAATTGGAACTACATCACTTCTCTTGCTCAGAACTGGTGTGTGTCTTTAGAGTCACTGAAACGTAGCGTGCTCTGTTTCTTACATGGTTTGGCTGTTACTGAAAACACCAGAGGAGAGGATCCACTTATACTTATTAACCATATCTATGTATGTGGAACAACATAAAGAATTAACACTTTTGTGAGATAACTACTGAAATTAGTACTACGAAATACAAATGATTACAACTAAATACACAAGTGTATTTTTTAATTATTTGACAGATTCTAGTTTTGATAGAAACTTTTGTCAAATGGCAATCACGATAATAGTCCGTGAAAAAAATGACATGTTGTTTATGTCCCATATGGTAAAACTCAGCTATTGGTTATATGTGCAGTTTGTGTTTTACACTGATAATGGTTTCCCCTTCTGTTCATCCCAGATTTGAGTACAATGCTTCTGCCTCATTAGTAAAGGAAGTTTCATTTGAGGAAGCTGAAGGTTTGAATGAATGAATTTCTAATCAAACACATCTTGAATCTATCTAAGTTTGTGCTTGTTTTCTTGGCTCATCAAGCACTACTACTACTTTTCAGGGGGTATCAAGACCAGATTTAAGTGGAAGTGACTACATCTTAGTTTTCCTCGCTGTTCATACACTTTGGAGAGGAGCAAGCCCGTTGCGAATGTGAATGGATTCTTTCCTGTTGGCTACTAAAAGCTGAAATAAGGGCGGTATGTTGTTTATTATATTCTGTTCTTCCCTGGAAAGAACTATGTATTTTTTTTTATATGAAGGAAGTGTATTTTCTTAAATTCATTTATGAATTGAGTTCCTTTTCTGGTCTTGCTAGAAAGTGACTGATCAATAACATCATTCACTAAACCCCCTTTTTTTGTTATGCCTTTTCATAGACTGAACTGAAATATTAAAACCCTTTTCTGAATGGTCAAATACATAAAGGAAAGATGAATAGTCTTTCTCACAGTATATACGGCGATCCTGATAGACTTCCAATAGGAGTTGAGCCTGTGGAAACTTCTGACCTGTATCCGCTGGCTAGCTTCTCCGGTCTTATCTCTTCCACCATCCTCACTACATCAATCATGTTTGGTCTCTTTTCTGGCAATCTCGCCGTGCAAACCATACCAACCTGAAGCATCTCTACCATCTCTTCCTCTACTTGGGTACACCTCAAAAGCTCTTCGTCAAACACCTCTCCGGTCCATTCCTCTCTAACCACCGAGTTCACCCACCTCACCAGGTTAGCCACCTCTGATTTTCCTGTAAGTACCTCGAATATCAGAACCCCGAAACTATACACGTCCGACGGCTGAGTCGCCTTTCGTGTGTCTGTTATCTCTGGTGCACGATAACCAAATGCATGCCGGGGTAGCGAATGCATCAGTGTGGCCATTCCTGCTCCAGAGATGCACCCATATCCTCTCGCGTTGAGGAAAACATTTGAGGATTTTACGTTCCCGTGGACTAGTTTGCCTCCGCTTGGTGAATGGATATGAGCTAGTCCTCTTGCTGTTCCATACACCATATTCAGTCTAGTTTCCCATTCTAGAGGTTTCCGATTCGTGAGGCATCTCTGACCTGAATTATCACACAGCATACAGATGCACGCATAGACTAACTTAGTTAGTTAGGATACATGCTAAGGATAGTGTAAGGGTAATGAAATGTCCTACCATAGACTAACTCAGTTACCTATGCATTACTAAATTTAATTGTGGCATTACCAACATACCGTGTAGTAATGTTGAAAGACTTCCGTATTCGTGGTAATCATACACCACAAGCTTCTCATCCTTAGAGTAGAAGTATCCTTTAAAAGTGGCAACATTCTCATGCTTGATGTTGCCAAGATGTTCGATTTGCTGCTCGAATTCTCGCCGAGGCACACACACTTCCTTGATCCTTTTCACGACGATGGTTGCCGAGTCCTCGAGATCAACCTTGTAGGTTGTCCCGAAGGGGCCCTTCCCTAAAACTTCTGCAGAAGCTCTCAACAAGTCCTCTAAGTCAAAGACAAGATTCTTCCCTTCGAAAAACACAATCTTGTTATCTCCTTCACCCAGGTTTGGATCTGAATCTTTCCTCCTCTTGCTAGGTTTGTCCTTCGTTGATCTTCTTTGCTCTTCTCTGTTATGGATGATCACCAATAAGATAGCGAGCAAAGCTAGTAGCGCAAAACACGCGCTTAATGCTATGCCAAGAACTGCATGGTTGTGGTGTTTTCTTATTGATGAATGAACAGGAGCCAGCTTTCCGGAGGAAACATTGTTTCCGACAAACGCTGAAAGTGGAAATCTCTGCAATGACTGGGGTACTGTTCCTGTCAGATTGTTGTGAGCTAAGTCGAGCAGCTTCAGACCCGGAATATGGAGATTCGGAATCTCACCCGAAAACTTGTTATTCGCAAGATTCAGAGAGTGTAATTGGGCCAGCTTCTCAATTGAAGATGGAATAATACCATCAAACCGATTGTTAGAGAGATCAAGAACTCGTAGATACACCCAAGAAGAGAATTCAGAAGGCAAAGGACCAGAAAACTCGTTGAAGTCGAGTTTAAGCTCGGTCAAATTCTTCAAAGCTTGTAAATTTGGAGGAAAATGTCCAGAGATGTTGTTAGAAGTGAGAATGAGAAACCGGAGGTAAGTTAACCTGGCTATCATGCTTAGCTCGATATGCCCGCGGAGACCCGTGGCTGCTAGATGGAGAGCGACGACATTGGAGTGATCGGAGTTGCAGGTAACACCGGTCCATTTAGTACATATAGAAAGATTTGGTGACCAATTGAGTGAATGAGAGTGGTTGATTTTGCTAACGAACTGAAGAAGAGTGTGTTTATCTTCTTTGATCGTCTCTGCTTCTATGCAACAGATGTTGAAGATTACTCCGATGAGTATTAAAACCCATTTGATTACAATTTGGCTCTTCATTTTCAGTGTTTTTTTTTTTGGGTGAAGAAAAAACTGGTTTAAGGGTAAAGTGACGTTATAATTGAATGAAGATGATGATGAAGATGAAGATGAAGATGAAGATGAAGATGAAGATGGTGTATATAATAAGTTTACAATTATTGACTTTTGTGGGCTACTAGATAATATAGGTTAAATTATATTTTGTCTGTTTTTATTTTAACGAAAGTGGGTTGCTTTAGGTTAATGTTAGGTTCGGCGAGTTGTTGACTTGATGCCTAACAACTCTGTCTCTGTTTTTGTTTTTTGTTTGCCAGAGAAAATCGCGGTGAAAGCAACTAGAAACTTTTCAAATTTGTGTTACTTTTTTGGGTGTTATTTTCCACAATAATTATTCAACTTTGAAACAATTGATTTTTAGTGTGTAACCTAAGTCGTGTTTTTTAACAGTTGAAATTAGAAAAAAGGATTTTTAACATTTGAAATTAGAAAAAAAGGAAGTTCATTGTTCATGCTAATTGTCGAGACTCTCTTTCCCTAAACTCGATATGGAAACAATGAGATCAGTGGAAAGAGACAAATTCGACAAATTCATGTTTTATTCGTTGACTGGAGAGAACATTTTTTTTTTTTTTTTTTAATTTAAAAAACAACTCTTGAACTACATAGCTTTGCATTTTGATTTAAGATGGTTTTAAATTGCAGGGACTCCTTTTATTTTTTTTCATCTGTGGAATTGTATTCCTTGTTAGCCAAAGATACAAAGCCTTCAAACCACATAAAGTTGGCAAGGGTCAAAACCTTTCCGAAAACAAAGCCGACGAGGTCAAAAATAACTCCATAGTCAAAAGCTGGCAGAACAAAAATACTTCCCCAAAAACTAAAATAAACTAAACCAGAAAGCTAAAACATAACTAGATCATAAACCTTAACACCTAAACACTAGTAAAAGGTGAAGCAACCATAGAAAAGAGGATTAAATTGTAGGGACTCCTTCAAAACGGTTTTCTAAAGCAGAACAAGTTGAGTTTGTTGAGTTCTTCGTGTCTTCTCGCGCATTCTCGAGCGAAATGTCGGTGGTTAAAAGTCGCGTTCACTGTGTTCATCTGTGTGGGATAAGCCCACTTGCAGAGGGTTTCGAGTATCTCATCATCTTCTTGGTTCCACATGGTGCCAGAGAGAGAACCAAAAAAAAGACTAGCTTTGTTCAATCGATTCAAGAGAGAGAGAGATTAGAAAATAGATCGAGAGAAAGAAGGATTCGATCGAGAGAGAGTAATCGGGCACTTCGAATAGAGAGCGAGGAAGAGAGTTTGGTTTGGGGATTTAGGGATTTCTCAAATCATTTTTGGCAAAAAAATGGAAAAATATGATGTCTCCTCAAAGAGATTAGTAATTGATAGTCAAAAAACCAAAAATAGATCAAACGCTCGTAATCTTATTACCCAAAAATCACAAAACACAACCCATTAAAATCATATATATATAAAGTAAAAACAAAAAACGATGAAAGTCATTGATATATAAATTTTTTTTGCCAAAATGGAAGAAAAAAAGAGTAGTTTTGTCGCTGCAGTGATTCCAGTCTGACTGTGAGTAGGCTCCGATCTGCTTCAAACTTTACTGAAACAAAACCTTCCCGAGATTGCAACATATAGGAAAGATCATATTGCATCTCAGGTTCCAGACCCTCTTATTCCCCGTCGAGAGATTTTGCTAACAAAGTTGTTACCAGAGGTGCAAGCTGAGACCACCTGTCTTGGAGTTTGAAGTGAGTCCAAGAGCTTGGATTCCAACCTTTGACTTCCTTCCGTCTGAATCTCATTGACCAAAATGGTTAGAGCTTTCGCAGCAAAATTCCTAAGAGCAACCATTTTCTCGGTTTCTTTCTTTCTTTCTTCTTCTTTCATTAATCAAATTCAAATATGAAAATTGAAGATCATTTTAAAAACGCACGGTTTATGCACATGTTAGATTTTTAATGCATATACTTCCACTACTCTTGAATAGAAGAGTGTTGAATTGATTTTTCTAGAGGAGGGTGTTGATTACATGTTAATCATTTTCAAGAAAAAGTTGGCACGAATCGCAACAGAAAAATCGGCAAAGAGGTTTAGTCGCAACATGTTAATCATTTTCTAACACTTTGATTTGTTGGTGTCTAATTGAGATATTAACAAATTGTTTATATAGATGTGAAAAATTAGAATTCTTTTATTTTTAGGAGTAGTAATTCATTGTTTAAGTTCTTTAAGCTAAATGGAAAAACTAAAGAAATTTTTATTTCTCCTTATTTTATTAACTTTGTTTATGATAAATTCAAATTCCCTACAATTTAAAGAAATTCTCTACGAATCATTTTCTAACACTTTGATTTGTTGGTGTCTAATTGAGAGAGACTAACAAGGTGATTTCTAAATTCCCTACAATTTAGAAAATCACTTTAAGCTAAAACTTAAAGTGATTTATGGGCTTAATGACTTTTGAACTTGTATCTTTTTAGGTCAACTGATAACATTCACTATGTGGATTGTAGAGTTATATGGATTTTGGATGAGAGAAAAGAAAGTGTTATAGTCGAGCTCATAATTATTAAAATATTTTTAAAATTTTGTCAGAAAATCATTATTTAAGTTTTAGTTTTTTTACAAAAAATTTAAAACGACATAAAAATACAAAATAATAACAATTCAAGATTAGGAAAACATATAATCTAAAAACGGTATAATGTATCAATATATACTCTATTAGGTCCCGCGTAATACGCGGGTAAAAGATAAACTATATTAGAGTCTGAATCTTTTTTCTTATCAACTTATATTATATTAATCAGCAAACGTAGGGATGATACAAATAGAAAAAATTACATAAACAAACATAATACATAAAATAGAAAATTACAAGCAATAAAATAACGAAAATGAAATTTGGCGATCCTTTTATCCGATAAGTTTTTCTCGTTGAAAGAGTGACTATACCTCCCTTCCTCATATTCGCATTCGATCTGATGCGATATTTGGCTATTATCCAATCTTTCTCATGTTGTATTACATTGACACATCCCCAAGTAAGAACTAAAAATATTCTTCGAATAAGAACTCAATTTATTGATTCTTTCGATAGAAATAATACATGAGATTGCCAATTTTCAACGACTGTACGAATGTCGCCATACGACAAAGAAATTACGTCTTCCGCTCCAAACCCTCATACCCTCCATGGCGGTTTCCATGGTGGTTGCTTCCATAGAAATGTCATATATAGCAGAGTAAAAACACCAATAAGAATCGAACTAAAATCCCAGATTCGCCGTCCATCATCTTTGTTGACCCTAATCTTATCACATAACTTCTCCGTCGGATTATCTTCCATTAATAAAAGGAAGATGAAGAGCCGATTACGATACCGTCTCACTAGTATTGGGATAAGAATCCCCAAAATTCCTTTCGAAATCCATTGTGATTGGCCATCGATCATGGGTATATTGACCATGTCGAAGATAACTGAAGCGTGATTGATGTAGGAGATGCAACATCTAACATCGACCACTGCTTTAACAATCCCGATTCTAGATTGGAAGGAATATAAATTAAACCGCTGATGAATCGATTCACAAAACGTTTTTGGAATCATCATCGGTTCAAGAAGCAGCAAATTATAATTGCTGTTTTTATCACGGAGAGAAACACTTGATTCCGGCGAGAAATTAATCGTCGATGAAAAGAAGCCATTGATGATTATGACATGAATTTTTGATCCTCCATTGCTCTGCTGTTAACCTCAATCGGCTTGTTAGGCGATCGCCTTTTGAGTCGCTTGAGAGAAGAAGCGGTTTCTTGGTTTTTTTTGTTTTTTTTTTGTCTATTTCAAAGTTCGTTTATTACTCTAAATCTTATAATTTATGAATCTTATATAAATTTTAGAGTTTATATTTTTTATTTTGTAGTTTCTATTTTTTCTCTTTATTTTTTGATTTTAATAGTTTCCATTTAAATAAAACACAATTTATTTTTCCGTTTTTGTTATTTTGTCTTCTTAAGAAATAAATAACAATAGAAAAATTTATACTATTACATTGTCATTTTCTTTTTTTGACACATGTCACGTTAGAATATTTGTTTAAATATTTATTTAATACTTTTTTTCCTTTTATTCTTTTTTTTACAGCAAATAATTTTATTGATTTCAAATTGGGATTTCAAAGTCATACATAAATTTCGGAAAACAAGTTATTACATAAGCAGATATATGCGACATATAGTGAAAAAGATACAACAAAATAAGTGATTTTGACGATGTTTTTCATAGAAAAAAGTCTATGGACTAACGAATCAAGAAAATCCGTTATTTCCTTTTCCGAATTTGATATTAATCTGATGCGAAATGTGTGCGTCGGTAGCATAACTTGGCTAAACCTTTGAATTGCACACCGCATGATAAAACCCAATGCTTCTGGTAATAATTGTGGAACTTCGACAATTTGATACCAATGCTTCCGTATCAAAGCCTTTTTGAAATATTTGGATTTTGATTTTCTTCCCTTTAAATTCAAACGTCGCTTCCGGATAATGGTTGTAGTTTTCTCATTCTTTACAGAATTTCCACGATCCCACACATGGTAATTTTCGAAAAGCCCTCTCCTCCAGTTGCCAAAGAAATTGTTTCACATGCAAATAACCGCCTTTTGTGAAAGAGTCTAATGAATAGAAGCCTCGATCAACAGCGTAGATACTCAAATCCTCACATCTATAAATTTGGCACGTAAGAGTACAAAGATGTTGCTTCTTCAAATTGGAACGAACACCAACAAAGAGGAACCAAGTCACACATGCCACTTGAAAGTATGCATCCATCAGTAAAGTAACGTGTGTGTGGTCAACACCGAACGGGATGTGCGATCGACACCGTATTTTCTATCGCTGAAGATTGATAGGGGTTTGATAGAGAAACTGAATAACAATATCAAAATAGCAATTAGATAGAAGAAAATCCAAGGTGGTTTAAGGATTCATCCGAACATAATAAATTCCATCCACCGCCAGAGATTTCACTCAACAGACCGAAACCGACCGAATTAACCCAGAAAAATCGTAGATCAAACACTGGACAAACGCTCTTCCGGAAGAAGAGAAAACAAATGCGGGAAACGAACGAAAATTCATCTCGCCCGAGAGAAAGGAAACCCATTATCACTTATTCCTAATCTAATAAACTATAAAGTAGAAAGAAGAAGTACGGCCGACGTCGGCCGGAGGAATTAGGGCAAAAAGCGGTGGTTTTGTTGATATGTTTGAGCGTCGCCTTTTAGGGGGAGAAAACGGTTTCTTAGATATTTTAAAAACCATCTTATTTTTTTCCTTTTATTCAGATTATTATTTTGATACATGTCGCGATCTTAATTAACAACGACACATGTCACAATCTCGTGAGTAAGAATTATCCTACGTGTCACGGTCACATTGAGGTGTTAGCTTTATATAATAAGATATGGCTTGCGGTCTTTTTATATACATGAATTTGTTTTTTTTTTAATTAATAGTAGATTCTAAACCAGCGAACCCGCGCGGGATAGAGTTTTTTGTAATATATAAAATGTGAAATGAAAAATATTATTGATTCAAATATGTTTAATTTGTAATTTTTAAATTTATAATAGATTTAATACATGTTTTGCAACATGTTTAATACATTTTTGGTAACATGTTCAATTTTTTTTTAAAAATAAGGGGTGTTCGAAACAGATTTTAAAAGTGATTATGTTTTAATAGTGATTATGTTTTAATAGTATAGATAATGTTACCATATGGTGGATATTAGTAGAATAAGAGTATGAGTTAGTTAAATATATATCGATGTAATATTAATTGTAAACTTTGTTATTATGTGAATTTAGATTACCATACAACCAACTGTTTTTTATTGTTTTATTGACCAACAAAAAAATTGTTTTATTAAAATCAAATTTTACAAATTATATATTTATGAGTGTTAATATGCCTTGAATTAGCATGGTATCTTGCATGTTTTGACAAATCAATCCGCAAAGGACCGTAATTGTAAAAACATAACCCTAACCTGCCCCACCATATTACCGTATAATATAAATATTTACTAATTTTGGATATTTGAAATTTTATAAAGTTAAAATGTTTTTAATAATAAAATTTATATCATTTGGTCTAATTATGGTTTAATTAAATAACCAGATTAAGCCAAACATGAATTTTTAAATTTTTAAATTCGGATTAAAATTTGATTAATGTTGATTTATTATATTTTAAATAATTTAATCAATCAAATAAAAATTAAATATTATTTATAGATATTATAATTAATTAGAATTTCCATATATCTAACAATAAAGATATTACGTAGATTATTAAAATAAAAAACTTGTTTGGCAACATGTTTAAATATCCAGATAAAGTATAGTCTTAAATGTATTTTTTGCTGGTTGGACACAAAAAGTGTCTCTGTTTTAATAGTATATATTTTTTTATCATCAAGTTAATTTATAAATATATTCAGTTTTAGATGAATTATTCATTTTTATTCTTACCTAATAGTATAAATTATCTCAAAATATCGTATTTTAGTTAGATAGATTTTAAAGTATGTAGATCGGAAGGCGAAATTTCTATGTCCAATTTCGATTTCTCAACGGTGGTTTTGTGCAGTAAAAATCAATTTCCAATGTTTTTCTTCTTCATCCAACGATGTGAAACAAAATTAAGATTAATAGCGACAGAGCAATGGAGGATCAAAAACTCATATCGTTATCATCAAAGGTTTCTTTTCATCGACGATTGATTTCTCGCTGGAATCAAGTGTTCCTCTACATGATAAAAACATCAATTATAATTTTGCTGCTTCTCAAACCGACGATGATTCCAAAAATAGATCGATTCATCAACGTTTTAATTCATATTTCTTCCGATCTAGAATCAGGATTGTTAGATGGTGCATCGTCTACATCAACTATGCATCAGTTATCTCTGACGTGGTCAATATACCCACGATCGAATCTCCGACGTGGTCAATATACCCACGATCGATGGCCAATCACAATGGATTTTGAAATGAGTTTTGAGGTTTCTTATCCCAAAACTAGTGAGGCGGTATCGTAATCGGCTCTTCATCTTCATGTTATTAATGGAAGATAATCCGACGGAGAATTTATATGATGAGATTAGGGTCAACAAAGATGATGGACGGCGAATTTGGGATTTTAGTTCGATTTTTATCGGTGATTTTACTCTGCTAGATATGATATTTCTATGGAAACAACCACCATGGAAACCGCCATAGAGGGTACGAGGGTTTGGAGCGGAAGACGTAATCTCTTTGTTGTATGGCGACATTCGTATAGTTGTTGAAAATTGGCAATCTCAAATCTTATTTCTATCGAAAGAATCAATAAATTGAGTTCTTATTCGAAGAATATTTTTAGTTCTTACTTGTGGATGTGTCAATGTAATACAACATGAGAAAGAATAGATAATAACCAAATATCGCATCAAATCGAATGCGAATATGAAGAAGGGAAGTGTGGACACTCTTTCAGCGAGTAAAACTTTTCGAAGAAAATAATCGTTTCGTTGTTTTATTATTTGTATTGTGTTTGTTTATGTAACTTTTTCTATTTGTTGTTGATATATAAGTCGTTAAAAAAAAAAAAATTAAGGTATGTAGAAATGGAAAAAAAACAAAAAAGGATTTGATATGAAAATTACCAAGTTAAAGCTGAGGATACACGTATCCTCATACCCAAACAGATCTCTTCTCCTTCGAGACTTCTTCGTCGCTGATTTCAATTCCTGTTTATTCTTCTACAGTTCTACTAGAGAAACAATGGATTACGACTTCAGGAACAAGTCTGGACCTTCCTACGCTCGCCCTATGTACGGAACCGCCTCGGCTTCTCCTTCTCCAGCATCTACCCACCCCATGTACGGACCTCCGGGATACCCGAAGATCGGCCAACAAAGCGGCCACGGCCAATCGTTTTTCCCTCCGCCGGAGAGAATCTCTTCGTTTCAACATAACTCTTCTCCGTTCCCTTCTTCTTCTTCTTCATGTAAGTCTGGTCTGATCTCGAATTTTCTCCTTTGGAGACTTCTTAGCGTAGTTAGATTTCGAGTTAGGTTTCGCGCGAATTGCTTTCTACGATTTGTTGCTGATGCTCGTTGATTTTGTTTTTTGGTAGCTGGATTAGGAATCAAGGTGACAATGAAGCCAGAGTATCGGATTACTCCGCCGGTGAGAAATTTAGTACTTTTTTCTCTATTGAATTTAGATTCAGATATGATCATGTTCAAATTTTCACTACTCGATCTTGAATCTGGAATAATTTGGAGAAGAAGAAAAGAAAAATACTACTTTTCTTCAGTAAAATTTAGGTTCAGATCATGTTCACCACTCCATCTTCAGCTCTGGTATTGAAGATCTGAAGTAGTTGCAAAGACTGACATTCTCATGACCTGTGATTGCAATGTTTCAGCCTCAGTTGTTGCCTCGAGTTGGAGATATTCCTCGGAGCAGTTTTCAATTCGATTTCAGTCTAGAGAGGAAAGTCCTCGCGGAGGCAGAGAAAGAAAACCCAGATTGGAGCAAATTCGGGACCGAGAATCCTCCACCGGCTAAATTTCCAGAACCGACACCTTCTGTGGTAAGACTTCCTTCAATTCTTACAAAATTTGTTCTATGGAAGCTTCTTAGAGTTTTGCCGAGGCACCAAAGTATAGTCTCAGTATGTTTTTTTAGGAAGAACAAGTGTGGATCATCTATGAATGTTATTAACAGAACAGATTTTGTTTTGTATACTACTGGATGGGAATTGGGTCAAGATTAGATTGTGCATTACCGTGTATGATACTTATATTTCCGCAAGCTCTAATCCTCATTATCATCATTAATGAGGGATTCCAATGCAGGGTGTAGATCCTATTGTGATGAAATATGCTGCGTCTGGACTAAACCGAGAAGCTGTCAGCATCGCAGTTGCAAACTATGGTGATAATCCCACAAAGGTGCTTTATCTGATTTCCTTGTATACATCTCTATTCATGTATTAGGTAATAGCTACAAAGATTCTAAAGTAGTGGTTATAGTAATCAAACATGCTGCGTGATCAACCGTCAGTTAAATTAGTTGATCTTTGAGTTGCAGCCATCTTGCTTCTTCTTCCTTTTTCCAATGGAGAGTCTAATTACAGATTTTACGGGTTTCAGGTTCAGGAATTTGCAAATGGGTTCTCGGCGATACGGGAGATGGGATTTCCAACAAACGCTGTTGCAGAAGCGCTCTTCATGTTTGAGAACGACACCGAGAAAGCATTGGCACATTTGCTCCATGGTTCTTCTTGAATGGGCTTTCAAATATTGTTCTTATAGTTTATAAGCAAACATCAAACTTGATAACATAAAGATTGAGAAAGTATAGATATTGGGTTTTTACTTGTGTAAATGGATGATTTGTTTTGGGGTATAAATCTCTGCCAGTAAAAAATATCCAAAACCTAGACTTTGCGTAATGCAATGACTGATGCCACAACCCACAAGTCTAAAATGTTATATGGTAAGTTCAAGTCTTTAAGATACATAGAGAAAATTGTGCAATTAGCCTTTGCAATTAGTCTCGACAAGCAGCAAAGCCTTTACTTCAATTCGTCTTTACACATTTTGCCCTTGCCCTATTACACTCCTGCGCATATAGCTTCTGAAACGTATGGAAGAAATTATATATATGTCAAGCAATGTATCCAAAATATTCACACTGAAAAATAAAGTAAATGTGGAGTAGAAGATACCTGAGGACCAAGCGGAACAGCAAAACTTTCCTTCATCTACATGTTTAACATCAAGGCCCAAGAACCATGAACCCGTGCTGACGTCATCATGAGCATACGCATGGAGAATATCTCTGTCACCATCCCATCACCATCACACAAACTCGTTTCAGTTTTATATTTCTCAGTGTGTGAATATATAAAAGATTATGCGTCACTGCGTGTAGTTGGAGAGTCGAAACTTACCTATTGATGGATACAAATCTAGCCAACGCATGCGTTATAACGTACATCTCCCCATAAGCATGCCGGAAGTATCTGTGAGATACATAAAACAAGAACAGGTGATTCTTTGTCACATATAAGAAATGGATCTAATGGATTGGAAGTAAGAGAGTTATTATTATGTGATCTTGCATTGTTCTGATTGTTTAACTTACGCTTTCTTGTCACCGAATTTCCACCACTCTGGTTCATACCATTTGTGGTTCCTGCATAAAAACCAAACTTAAGTTAAGACTGATAATATTCCTAAGATCCTTTTTGGTCCTAGTGGTGTTTGGTTGCTAAGCTCAAACTCACGGTTCTGAGAAAACTTCGCCTGATTTCATGCAACCGATGTAAGCCCGTGGGTTCTCCAGATGTGCTGCAAGTGTACTTCCGAGAGCATCTGCATTGGATCAATAACATTCATAGCCACTGTACTGTCAGCAAATGCTTACATGGAAACTCTTTGATCTTAGAACTTTCACCAAAGAAGGGATTAAAAAACCTTTAAAGTGGCAAGAAAAAATGCGCAAAAACATCAACACTGTATTTCACAGCCTAAATATAGTTTTTTAACTGTGAGCTTCTCAATTTAATCTAATCACCATACAAAGAGATTTTGCGTCCAATTGGATAGTGTAAAAGTTTTGAATACTCATCATAGATTCAACTAAAATAATGATGTTGGAAACCCAAGAAGAATGACATTCACAATCAACTACATTTCCATATTTACAATCAACCCAAGGAACACAAAGAACCAAAGGTTTCGGCTGTTAAACACTCTTTCTGTTACTAACTTACCCATATTTACGTAGATATTGTCGTTGGCCTTTGCATAAAACTGTGCATCCCACCTATCTGCAGCATAGGCAAAGAACAGTTTTACCTTCTTAGAAGCTTCTTCAGGTGCCTCAACGACATTATCCTACAAAACATTAAATGGCCAAGCTCCTCAGACTAACACAGGTGAGCTAATATATGAATGCTCGAGGTAATAATCGAGAACGAGTCAGAAATCACATACAAGAATAATGAAGTCATCGGTTTGACTATTTTCAGCGTCAATGCTCTTGTCCATGCTGTCCCCTTGATTTGCGCTACATAACACATAAAAACCGTTTCAAAATAAGATTCCAGTACCGTGTAATCATCATTATAGGCATAGATAAATCAAAGAGTGATAAACCGAATCCAAACCTTCTTCCAATAACAAATCGTGCAATCACACCCTTTTCAGTTTCAATTTTTTTTAATGATGCACCTGCAACAAAAAGGACCTGTCAAGCTCCCAATAATAAGTGTATTCAATAAGAAAAAGAAAATACGAAATGAATCACATAACCTACGCAATCTCACCAAACCACTCAATAAAATTTGCAACACAACATCGACAAATAACAGACAGTATCTTACTAAAACATGGACAAGGAGAAACCTTACCTGTCCCCATCCATGCTTGCCGGACTGCATCCCTTTTCTTCTTGTTACCCAAAGTTGTCATTATACCAATTACCACTAGTGGGCTTTTCTTGGTTTCGGTTCCATCAGAATGTTTGGAATTTTTTGGAACAAAACCGTCTTGCCTGGCTGCACTTAGTTCCATCTCAAGAGCTGCTAGTGTCTTCTTCTGTTCCCTAGAAAGAAAAGTCTGTGTTCAACAGTCCATGGAGACTAAAACATTCAAAGGAATCAAATCGTACAAAGCACCATATTTTACCTGCAAGCTATGATCTTCAAAGTATCATCCACTGATATGGCAGATTTTCCCTGAGAGATCCCATAAAATAACAGCATAAGCATTCAGGTACATTACGTCGAAGCAAGACAAAGATTCAAGGACAGTGATCACCAACGATATCATCTGAATCCTATCAGAAACAGGCATAAACACTCTAATGATGTAATGCAACGTAACGGGAATTAACCAAAGAGAAGTTCGAGTTTGAAGAAAAGATAGAATCAAATTAACTCCTTTGGGGATGGAATCAAATACTACTAACCTGTCCAGTTACCCTGTCGAGCTCCTTGATTAGATGAACCCTAGTTTGGGATTCTTGCCATAACCTATCTCAAACACAGAGACAAGAGCGCAATTTAAAAACGTTTGCAAACAGATAAGAATCACAAGTATTTTATCACCGATTGATAGATGCAGATTAAGAACTAACCGGCCTGCTACATAGAACGAAGCGAAAGAAGCGAACATGGAGAGCAAAAGGGAAGACATTCTCGAGCTCGATAGTCTGATACTCGACCCTTTCCTCGCCATTTTGCACACCAAATTTGCAGCTTACTGAATCGCGAGGGAAACAGATCCAAAATCCGATCTCTTAATCAAAAAGCAATCAAATCCACCACAGCGCAAATGCCAGTTCCTCCCTCTTCACTTTCGATCTTCGATCAAAGTTCACTAATTTAACTCTCCAGAAAATCGAAGTTTCTCGATCCCGCTGATTCGTCGTCACTAAAAAAAAAAAACGATTAGGAATGTGTCGCTAGATCTGCTGTTCCGGTGACGATTCACCAGCGGAGCACATAACCAGAGAAGAGAAAACGGCGAGGCCACTCCGCCCGCCGACTATGATTGAGGATCTTCCGATCAAATTCCTTGAGAAAATTGGAGTCCGGCTTGAAATATCGGAGAGATAACAAGAGAGTGCCGTTGAGAAGAAGGAGAGATTTATGATTTGATCAAAACTAGTTTTGACCTGTGAATTGTTGTTATCTCTTACTAATTACTTTTCACTTCAATCACCAAACCTCTCTATCGTTCTATGATTATAGGGGGAACTATTTTTACTTTTATTTTCCTGCATATGCATGAATCAGCATTTAAATAGTTTTGAACATTAAAACTTACATATCTTTCTATATATTATATACTATTAAAAAAGAAATATTTTAGAATCCGTTTGGAAACACTTTTTATTTATTGTTAATAAATTGAACATATTACCAAACATTTAAACATATTCGATAATAATTAATTTTTTTTTTTTTTTCATTTCATATTTTATATATTACAAATTTTAATTAACAAAAAAATTTATCCCACAAAGGATTAAAATCTATACTATTAAAACAAAAACATTTTTTGTAGTCAAACAAATTTTATTAAGGATATTTCTATAATTTATTTATACTACTAAACATGCTGTCAAACACCAATTATTATAGAAAAAAATCAGAAAAAAAAATCTAAGAAAAATATTAAATCATACTAGATTTTAGAGATTTTAAGTAGTCATGGGCATTTCGGGAATCGGGACGGAAAATTACGGGTAAGGGACGGGAACGGAAAGTTTGGGAATCTGTAAATACTATCCAAACTATTCCCATAAAATAACGGAACGGGAAATTATGGATAAGGGATGGGAACGGAAAATTCGGGAAAAAAATATACTACCTAATACATACCCAAAGTGAAATTAAATTGGGTAAGGGACGGGAAAGGGACGAGTAAGAGTTTGTGTAATTCGGTTATTAAAATTTGTTGTTTGTTAACCACTCATACTTTTGACAGCTTATATTAAAAACAAGATATCTATAGTTAATTAAAACATGAGAATCACTATTTCCCATATAACAAAAAAGAACATCATTACATACGAACATCATTACATGGTTTTTGCATTAACCAATAACCAAAAGTCCAAAACCCCTAAAATTCCACTTCTTGTAACTATCCAATGGAAAGTTCGGGTAATCCCGCTCCATTTCCTACCCTTTCCCTTACCCATTTGAGTATTATTTTCGGACCCAAACGGGAAATTACAATTTCTCTTTCCCAAAAAATTCGGGAAAATTGGGACGGGAACGGTACGGGACGGGTTACCCTTCCCAAAATGCACAGGCCTAATTTTAAGTTTCAAATATCAAATGAGATTGTTTAAATTCCGCTAGATTTTCTGATTTTAACTTCAATCATAATAATATCAAAATTGGTTGGCAAATTAAAAAACTTAATTAAAAAATTTTGGTTAAAAAAAATTATGTTATAAAAATTCAACCGTCCTCGTAAAAAAAACTATGTTATAAATATATATTTTAATACATTAAATCTATAAAAAAAATTACTCTGCAAAATTAATTTAGAATTTAGTTACAAAGTTAATTTCATAGATAAAAAATGTATAATTGTCGTTAATTGATAATTGTTTTTTGGGTGTGTGTGCAACTGCTCAATTTCATTAAATTAAATAGGGGTGACCAATCTAAACAACACAACCCAATCCAACTCAATCCAATCCAAAAAACTTTAATTGGATATGAGTTTCTATAAAAACCTATTTGGATATAATATTTTTTACTAATTTGGATTTGGGTTATTTGGATTGGTCTTTAGATAACTAAAACCCTCAAATATAACCCAAAGTGTTGACTTTTTTGTTGGACTTCAAGTCTTTTACAGTGTCAAGAATAATGTTTTTGTTTTATTTCTGGATTTTATATTTTATAATATCAAGGGACAAGGATAATGATTTTGTTTTATTTCTAAATTTTATAAATTATTTTATTTGAATTTATTTTAGATATTATTGTAATTTTTTAATTTTTATAAACATTCAATAACCAAACCTAATACAATATCTAAACAACCCAAATAAAATTAGATATAAGTTTATTTTGGTCAAATTATTTACAATACAAACAACTTAAACTTGATCTAAAACCTTTAAAACTTGATCCAAAATTTTATGTAAATCAAATTTGGTCAAATAATTCTCAAACCAAATAATCCAAACCGAACCCAAAACCTAAAAAACTCAACCATCCCTAAAATTAAACAAAGTCGAAACCCACAACGAGCCAAAACAGGTACGCTGGTCCCTTGGTTATTGTGGCGTCTATGGAAATGGAAATGCAGGAATGATTTTGTGTTCAACGGAGTGATGTATGATGCTGAGGACACAGTAAGGAAAGCAAAGGAAGATGCTGAAGAATGGGAGAGAAGATCAGAGGTTAAAAGTCGAGAGGTTCAAACTGATCCCTTGGTTTGTCTAAATACTAAGTGGAAACCCCCTCCTCCAACCTGGCTGAAATGTAATGTTGATGGAGCTTGGCCTCAAAATGGTGATAAAGGTGGAATTGGATGGGTTCTAAGAGACACATAAGGAAAGGTTTTGTGGATAGGAGCTAGAGCAATCCCAAAATGGAGGACATCTTTAGAGACTGAGATAGAAGTACTACGGTGGGCACTAACAATGATTAAAGGATTCAGCTACCGTAATGTCATTTTTGAATCTGATTCTATGGAAGCTGTCACAGCTTATGCTGACCCGGAAGCATGGTCGATTCTCAAACTTCAGCTCCAGGACATTAGGGATCTCTGCTCAGCTATGGGTGAATGCAAAGTGTCTTTCCATCCGAGAGAGGCAATAGTGTGGCGGATAGAGTAGCGCATGAGGCTCTCTTTTTTTTTTTTTTAATTATGTTCCTAAGTTGCACTCTATTGTGCCTTTATGACGTTGAAACTTTCTCAGTGTAATAGCTATTTGGACGAAATGAGAAGTAGTTGTTGAGCCAAGGGAAAAAAAAAAACAAAGTCTAAAGCGAAAGAGTTTTAAAGATCTCTTTGCATGAAAATCTGAACTGTAAAAACACAATGGTTTTCCCTCGAAATAAAATAAAACTCGATTTTTTTAAACGGAGAAAGATAAACTACCGTAGAAAGTAGAAACCCAATTCTCAACTCTCAAGCATGTTGAAGGACCTTGGTTCCATAAATGTTGATTCTTGGGTTCTTCATTTTAAATTGATGGGCTTTCACATGCTTGAGAGTTGAGAAATTCCACCGAGCTAGGTTTCTTACTCTATTTCTACACTGGCTTGGCCTATGCTTTCTCTTTGGAGATTTTAATGAGCCGAAATCCTTTGACGAGATTCAACACCGACAAATTTAACAATCGGTTATTTTTCTTCTTCGTATTCGAGTTCACTATGATACAAATTTTGTGAGTAGTTTTAACATCTATTGTTTGAGACTTCAGATTGCATCCCGCATGACAAAATCCAATGTTTCTCGCAAAATTTCTTTTATAATCGATACCAAATCATTATAAAAAAAATTCATTTATCAAACAAGCAATTTTGTTAAACGATGGTTTCTCGTACAATTCGTTTCCATATTTAATATTCCATGATCTCACATTAACCGGGATTTAGACATGTTTACTAGCGGAATCGATCACAATTCCACTGGAGAACCGAGAAAAACATCGGATATAGAGAAAACAACTGACCGGAAAAGAATCTGTAATAAACATTTGCAAGTTTAAAATGAGTGTTTTTGTGGAATAAAATTTTCATTTTCTGCGCATTGTTGTTAAAGTTAAAACCGAACGGAATCAAACCGATCCACTATATGAATTCCGATCTTAATATTTGTTCCCCGTTTTTTTTGGACAACATTCTTAACTTTTGTTATATCCGGCGGTTGAAAATCAGCTAAACAAGCAAGAGACGACGACGTTTCGAAAACCATGGGCCGTCAAAATGCTCTTTTTTTTTTTTTTTTGTGCAACTAATTAGATATTAGATATTCTCTTTACAATTCGTTTTTTCCCCTTTTCCTTCCCTTTCGAATTTGCATTTTCTTCATCCTTTCCGTGTGCTTCACAACTTCATCATCATCATCTCTCTCTCGAATTTGATACATAATTGCGTCACACAATTAAAAACCCTTTTCAAAAGTCTCAGTTTTTTGTCTTCATTTCTTGCATACACATCTAAGAAATCTCCATTTGATTTCGATCGGATTATGTTAATCAATCGCTGATAACTTCTTCTTCTTTTTTTAATCCGATTTTCCCCCGTTGTGAAACACCGCCATGGCCGCGGCTTTAAGGTCGAATACCTCAAGAGAAACCGCTTCTCTCACACTCTCTCAGTTTAGGTACTTCATTTTCAACCGTGTCCACACCGCTCGAACCGCGAGTCCTCAGTGCAATCACCGTCACAAAATCGACGACCCATCAAACAATTTCCCCAATAAAATCGCCTCGCTCAGGCCTATGGGAACGAGCTTCATGGACAATCGAGGAGAGAGGAGCAAGGGTTATGCTACCAACTGTGCCGAGAAGCTGAGCGGTGTAAAGTCTGCTACTCTGAGCTCGCAAGGAGACCCACCGGATCTGTGGCAGCCTCCGGGAGATGGAGTTTCCGTTAGGGCCAATGGGTCGAGCGTTAATCTCGGTCGTGGCGGTGGAAGCAGCCCCGGTGCTGGTAACGGTACAGGGTCGATTCCGAAAGATGATTGCTGGGGTGGATCCAATCTTGGGTCTGATTTTCCGACACCAAAGGAGATATGTAAAGGTTTGAACAAGTTCGTGATTGGTCAGGAAAGAGCCAAAAAGGTGAAATGATAATACTTGGATATCTGAAATTACTATTCCTCTTCTTACTTGATAGATAGTATATGATAAAGAGTAGCTCAATTCTAATGATTCGGTTCTATTTTGGTTTGTTTGTGGATAATCATTTGTGGCTAAACATTTGTGTGATGCAAATTCTCAGCTCTGATTCTTGAATTTTGTATGCTTCTAACTTGGATGCAGGTGCTTTCAGTGGCAGTGTACAATCACTACAAGAGGGTATATTACGAATCATTACAGAAACGGTTAGTTTAATCGTTTATGCTTACCCGACTGCAATGTTTTGATATTTTCCTCGTTTTTTATTCTGGGAAACAATCTATCTTCTATAGTACCGGCTTATTTACCTAAGCATTTGAAAATAAATGCATCTGTTTGTTTCTTTGCAAATTTCACGTATTTCGTAAGAGATTTGGTTAGTTATGATGATGAAACTTGTTGGGAAGCTAGGTCCACGGGAGAAACTGATAGCACTGCAGCGAAACCAGCAGATGATGATATGGTAGAACTGGAGAAGAGTAACATTCTTCTGATGGGACCAACTGGGTCAGGTAATATTCTGCAAAAAGCGCAAGCCTGATATACAGTTATGTTTTCAATCTAGCGTGGTTATGAAACTTCAGTTTCTGTTGTCTCACCTCATCTGTTTTGGTGTTTTTCTTCAAGCACAGGGAAGACACTACTTGCGAAAACCTTGGCACGGTTTGTGAATGTTCCTTTTGTTATTGCAGATGCAACCACACTGACTCAGGCAATTCTCGCCTTTCTTTTAGTCTTTTTGGTGCATGTCCTTCTCGTGCTGACCAATCTGTGACATTGATTTATTTTGTTCGGAAATGAAATAATTTGTCAGGCTGGTTATGTGGGAGAGGATGTCGAGTCTATATTATACAAACTTCTCACAGTAAACTCCTAATACCAAAACATTTTTATCTGTATACTACTATAATCAATTTCCTTATATTAGTATACTACTATAATCAATTTTCTATATATTATTTGTAATGCGTGGATTTGATATCTCTCCCCAGGTTGCAGATTATAATGTTGCAGCTGCACAGCAGGGGATTGTTTACATCGATGAAGTTGACAAGATAACAAAGAAGGTTAGATCTAAAAACTTTTTCCTCGTGTTAGTTTGGTAAACTTATAGATTATTTTCTGTGCTTCTTGCATGAATTTTGTTCTTTGGACCTTTTGGTTGCCAGGCGGAAAGCCTTAACATCAGCAGAGATGTATCAGGAGAGGGTGTTCAACAAGCATTGCTGAAAATGCTGGAAGGAACAGTAAGTTTACAGTTTAAGTCATGTACTATTTGCTTTGAGAGCTCTTAAGTAAGATGTCAATACTTCTTTTGTGGTTGATGCCCAGTTTCTAACTCCTCTTTTTGGATATAGATCGTTAATGTACCTGAGAAGGGCGCTAGGAAGCACCCTAGAGGCGACAATATCCAGGTTTGTTGCGCTCTTCTCTACTCTGTATGAGTGTATGTTGTGGTTTGCACCTTGCAAAAGACACAAAAGCTATGCGCCTGTATATCTTTTATCGCGAATATGGGTCGAGACTAATGTAATAAGAAATGTTAATGATTTTGCAAATCTAATAGCTTTCACATTTCAATTTAATGTTCTTTGCATGATTATTGGAGTGTTAGGGTTTAAACTTAAATGGACTTGGCTTTCTTTTTAGAGTTGGCTTAGGTGCCTCCTCTGTTACATCTGTTTCTTACTCCCATCCTTTTCGACTGTCTGCAGATAGACACAAAGGATATACTCTTCATATGTGGTGGTGCTTTTGTAGACATCGAAAAGACGATCTCAGAGAGGTATGACTAGTGAACAAATCCCAAAAATCCTTTTTTCGTCTCATCAAATTACCTTAAGAAATCAACTGAATGATTTTGTTCCAGGCGCCATGATTCTTCAATAGGGTTTGGTGCTCCCGTACGTGCTAACATGAGAGCAGGTGGTGTTACAAACGCCGCTGTTGCATCAAACCTAATGGAAACTGTAGGTTTTTTCTATCTCTTCACCCACCCACCCAATGATTGATTTTCTTTGAGCTCATGTTGGGGATTCTTCTGCTTGTTTTTGGTTTGTATCGAAGTTTATAATGAGAGATGTTGGATGTTGGCAGGTAGAAAGCAGTGACCTGATTGCTTATGGTTTAATACCTGAATTTGTTGGAAGATTTCCAGTTCTCGTCAGCTTGTCTGCTTTGACCGAGAACCAACTTATGCAGGTACTATGATTGATGTGACATTTGATGTGATTCTCGCATTAGTCGATCATCTTCATAGCATAGGTAAAAATATCATCGGATTGCAGGTGCTGACGGAGCCCAAAAACGCACTTGGAAAGCAATACAAAAAGATGTACCAGATGAATAGTGTAACTACTTTTCTTCTCTCTCTCTCTCTCTCTCTCGCTCTCTCTGCGCTCCAAATCTTGAGAGAAATCTCCATTTCCTCTTGCTTCAGGTAAAGCTGCATTTCACGGAAAGCGCGTTGCGGTTAATAGCTAAAAAAGCAATAACGAAAAACACGGGTGCCCGTGGCTTAAGAGCTCTTTTAGAAAGTATCCTGATGGATTCTATGTACGAGGTAAATACACCTCTTGTTACTTTCAAGCCGATGCTGCTAAAATCCGCGTTCACTCTTGTACATTTTGTTTTGTTTTTTGTTTTTTTTTCAGATTCCGGACGAGAGTACAGGCGATGATATGATAGAGGCGGTTGTGGTGGATGAAGAAGCAGTTGAAGGAGAAGGACGTAGAGGCTCCGGAGCTAAGATTCTCCGTGGGAAAGGAGCATTGGGTCGGTATCTCTCTGAAACCAAATCCAAGGATTCTCCTCAGGTAATTGCAGACCACAGCAATTAAAGAGACTAATCCCTGTTTTAGTTAACCCGCCGAATAACAATTGTATGGTTGGTTTGATAACCGGATAATCTGATTTGCTTTGCTAAATTGTTGCAGACGACCAAGGAGGGATCGGAAGGAGAAATTGAGGTGGAGGCGGAGATTCCGTCCGTTGTAGCCAGTATGTAATGTATCATCCAGAACATCTGGGGATTGTATCTCTGTATGCGTTACTCTATCGTTCTTTGTACATAAATCAAGAAAATAAACAAAAGTTGGATAACAAGTTTAAAAGAAAACACAAGGATGCACAATTTGCACATTGATAAATGATGATGTAACTTTTATGCAAGGTCCTCTGTGAAATTTTCCTTTGACTTGTTATTATTATTACTTTTTTTTTTGTGTGTCAAACTTGAGAGTTCTAGGCTTTTGAAGAATCAGGATAAAACATTTTTGCTTTTACTATCTGACCAAAGAATCTAAAAGAGTTGAAAGATTATTCAAATCTTAATCTTTATTTCATTCAAGAAGATGTCTATGTCATATCTGATAAGTACACTTAAAAATGGCTTGTGGGAACATCCTGATTTCTAGTATATGCGGAGAGGTTTATAAAAATTGATTTGGTTATCTATGTCATCAAAATGCACTTATCTTTTCGGTCATTTGTCCAGAGAGAACTCCAGAGTTAAGCATGATTGAGCTGGAGCAATTTAAGAATGGATGACCTACCGGGAAGTGATTCAGGGTACCGTGTGAATGAGGATAAAACACGGGGAAAGATCACGTGGTGATTGCAGGATCAGTAAACAAGTCTTGCTAGCCTCCCGGACTAGCGCACCGGCCGCCGGACGAGGGTAGGACCCACGGGCCGAGAGAGGGGGCGTGGGAGCCCACGAACGGTGGCGGTCGGGATGTTATAATATTTTACATAAATCTTGAGTTTGTATATAAAAATCTTTCGTATAAAGTTACATACAAGGCTGAGACAGCCTATTGTAACAACCCGGAGAAGAAGGCCACGCCGGTGGATGGTAACCACCCTGAACCGTCAATGAACTGAGCCACCGTAAACTTGCTCGCCTCGACTGTTGAGGTAATAACGTGATAACCCGGCCACTTGACTCGTTGACCCGTACCTGATCCCGCCCCTCGGTTCATATACTCACCGTAGTACAATGTGTCCAAAGCAAACGGACCGTTCCACTCGAGCCATCCTCGAGGGTCAATGTGGTCGCCCATATCCGACATCATGTACACAACTCTAGAGTATAACTTCCACGGACGTCCGAGATACGTCGGATAACTACCTCTGGAGGCTTCGAGATCCGCCGTGGCTAGTAGCTTACAAGCGTGGATCGAAATCCCCGTGTTCTGGTTCGGGTCTTTCCGGTTCTGAGCCGTGATAGTGATTTTCTGCTGAGCCATGGGTTTACGCGCATAGATGTTACAACTCTGTAAGATCACAGCTGCGTTTCCGAATATAAAATCGACCGTTCCATAAATATCGCATTCGCGGAAAAACTGTCGGTTAGAATGTACGTAGAGAGCGTCTTGGTAACCGATAATGTTGCAACGGTAAACCACCGCGTGGTCTCCGCCAACACGGAGCGCCACGGCCTGGTGCTTAGCCGGTCCGGCGTAGTTCTCAAACGTCATGTCTCTCACTATAAATCCAGCTCCCGTCGCGGCTACATCAATTAATTAATATATAAAAAAAAACACAAATCAATAACCATAACAAAAAAAAAAAAGTAATAATTCAAAATCTAACGTGCTCTTATTTTGTTACCGAAAGTGGCGGTGTGAAAAGTAGTTAGCTCATCGGCGATGCTTTTTCCTCCGGTTATGACCGTTTTACCCTTGCCGTCTCCGATGAACATTAAGTTTGTCTTTTTCCTCCCAACCTTGAGATTCTCTTCTTCGTACCTTCCTGATTTGACGTAGATGACGAATCGACGGCTACTATGCTCAGGCGCTTTCTTGATCGCCTCCGCGATTGTCTTAAACGTTCCGTTACCGTCTTTCGACACCGTGATATCCGCCTGAATCGCCGTCGCCGGAGTACCGAGAAGCTCTCTGTCTCCTCTCTTCAACCAACTCGGAAACTCCTCTGTTTCTTCTGCCCCAAGCAACTTCCTATTGTTCACCACCGGAACTCCAGTCAAATCTTTGACGTTGCCGGAGAATATCGCCAAGCAATTGCTCACCATCTCCGACAAATCCTTCACCGCTCCGATGATTTGATCCTTCACTCCTCCTCCGCCTTCAACTTCTTCGAATCCGTCCGTACAAGTGTCGTGGTTGGTCATTGCAGAGCTAAGCCACGTCATCACGTCGGAATTAGACTCGTCGTTATCGGAGGAGACGGCAACGACGGAGGAGAGGGCGCGTGAGAGCGCGTCTACCGAGTCATCGAGCAGCTCGAGGCAGGAATCATAAGCTGACCGTACACGTGGCGGCATCTGAGTGTACGAGATCGTCGACGATGAGTAAAGCGCTTTGCTGAAACTCTGAAGCGTTGCGTTGAAGGAGATGTGGATGAGCTCTTGCTCGTCGGCGGTTAAAGATCCCGGAAAATCCAGAAGCGTGTCGATGCAGAGGTTCGGGTATTGGGCTTTGCTACAAGTTCGGGAAATTTCCCGGGTCGGTTTACGGGTTAATTTCGGCTCGTGTCGATCCGAACCTACGGCTCGGATGCCGGCAAAGATACCGAAGCAGACCACTGCAACAACCAGTAGTGCTAAAGTGAAGAGAATCAGCTTCGTCTTAGTTTTCTTCTGTATCACCGGGAGTGACGTGGCAGGGTCTTTCTGGTTCGGGTGACTTACCGAACCTGATGGTCCGAGCCTATTGTAATCCATTGTGCTATTTTTTTTTTTTTTTTGTGTGAAGTGAAGAGTTTGTTAAGGGGACAAAAATGATGTGGAAGGCTATATAAATATTATTATAGATGGAGCTATTATAGCATAAAATGACATGATTTATATTATAAACTATATATATATGTGTGTCTATATAGAAATATATGTTATGCCTGATAGCTGTAAATATATTAGTGATGTTAATTGAATTGTAGTATAGAATAGACCACTGACAAACAAAATTTGTCGATGGCTCTAACGTATAAGTATATATATAGTGATATTTATTGATCATAATTGTGTAAATGTACGACTGCTATTTGAGTATAATGCTCTATAGATCGGTTGTAGCTGAAAATACGACGGTCAAAATTTGTAAATATAAATAAATAGTGGATTTTGGCTTATTTAAAAAAAAAAAGAACCGATGGACTATCGATCAACAATAAATTTGTTGCTCGATGAGAACATATAGGATATGAGAGCGATTTGGACAAGGTTTTTGCGAGGTAAACTGGTTTAATATTTTGATTCTCGAAAGCGATTTACAAGAACAAGAACAAGGAAAAACAAGTGTTTGAACCTAGAGCTAAGATGTAGTAGAGAGTGGTGTAGAGAGTTGGATTCTGGTCCCTTTCCTCCTTGCTCTTGTTCTTGTTTTATACTCTGAGATCGTGCTTAACGTCTTCGTTTACTCGGCATGATTCACCATGAATGGTCTTTAAGTCTGAAGATCCAGCCGTTACGTTCAGGAGTCTTAGTTCACCGGTTTGAATGAGTCTTTGGTCTCGGCAAGTTTGACTAACTGTTCAACATTTAATTCTCTTTTACCGTAAACTTTCATTCCGGTGGACTTTTCAACTCAGCCCGTGATATCGAAAACTCCTTTGACTCCGTCTGGTTAAATTCTTTGATTTCATCATACATTTTTATCAAAGGTTTATTTGGCCCAATTTACTGGACCGAGATTTTAACCCCATATATCTCTATAGACGGTATCATTAAATTTTCTATTTTATTTTTTATTTCACAAGAATTCATCATATGAGCAAATATTGATAATAGAATCGTAAAAGTCGCAATTTGGTGCTTTTGAAATGTTAAGGATCTTACATTACCACTGGTGCTTTTCTCAGTAGTGGATCGTTTTATTTTTTGATCAACGAGCTTCCTGCTCACCTACGGTGTCGGTGCCTTTTCTTTCTTTCTTTATCACGTTTTATTTTTCCACTCTTTTTGTTTTAACTCTATATAAATCGACAGAGATTACAGAACTTTTTTTGTTTTTTTGCTAGAGAGATTACAAAAATTGACTATAACAATTACAGAAATGGTCTATTGGTCGAAGGATGTTCTTTTTGGCCGAGTTCGAATTCTTTCACTGTGATTTTAATAGTCTTTGGCCACTCGTAAATGTCTTCGACATGAAATATTCCCGGTTAACCAAAGAAAAGAAAGAAAAAGACAATATATTATTAACTATTGACTATTGTATTTCATAACCACTGAATAGTAATATAATATTAAATTTTGCCACATGGATTTCTAACTCGAAATGTATTGAACATAAGTGGGTTGATTTGATTCATGTGTTTTTTTGTATATATTATACTAGATTTATTATATTTTATATATGATGTGAGATTTTATAACACGTTGTACCGAAATGATGACTCTTTTAATCATCACTTCTTCCGATTGAATTCCATTATATGATCAAATTCGTTTTAGAATAATTCGATCTGATTTCATAAGGGTATATGTTTAAATTCTGATACTATGTATCAAGATTCATGTATTTATAAAACAAAAATAAGTAAAATAATTAGTTAAATGGATTGAACAATACTTTTGTTTTCATGTATATGATTGTCTACAATAGTTATTAACGTATTGAACATCAGAACATGCTTTGCTTGGTCATCTCTTCATACACACTACCTATCTATCCAGTTCACGGTTGAATGCGGTTCGATCGTTGGATCAATAGAGGCTTAATTAAAAACAAAACATTGATAATACACACAAGTGTATACATACAAAATAGAATGAGTATTGGTAAGAGTTAAAGGTCACGCGCTTATATGGTCGAAAAGTGAAGCTTTGATGGGACAAATCTACATCGTTCCACCAACTAGAGAGTCCCATAGAATTAAAACGGAATAGTTGTTGAAATAGACTTCTACGTACCAATAATACACACACCAAAAAAAAAAAAAAAAAAAAAACCTACATACCTAGTCACGTCCTTTAATATTTACGTACATATATGCAAAGGTGAAGAAAAGGTTATGGATTATGTCCCGCTTTTGGCCGTGCATGGTTCAATCATTTCTAAGATTCTTGGTTCAATGCTCAGGACCTATCGATTAATACAATGGAAACCTTGTAAATTCTTGTTTTAGCAGACTGCTTCGAAGTAGTTCTATCATATTGAATCTCATGTATCCCATCTTTTATACATTTTATGCTTCTTTTCTACTCAATTTTGCATGCATGCATGTCATGTTTTAATTTTGTTTTTGATGTGAATAATAAAAAGGAACTAAAAGAATTCAAGGATTCTTAGAAATTTGAAAATCGGAAAAGACTCTACCTTGATTCAAGGATCCCTATAAATTATTTCTTCAACCTTTTTCCATCTTTCATGTTATGAATATAAGATAATAAATTCGTACGTCGGAAAAAAAAGAGAGAAGATAATAGATTCTTACTAAACTTGTTTATATATTGATTAATATTTAATGGTCTCTCTATTTGATGTATCCATCATTTAAGTCAATGTTTTTGCAAAAACAGCAAAAGTCTTAAGTCTTCGCGGCGAACTAGATGTTGATATGATAGAATTCTGTATGCGATCGAGAGGTAGCTATTAGCTATTTAGCTTAATGATAACAAAATTAAAGGTTGGGTACGAAGTCAATGTCAATAAGGGAATGAGCTGTCCTCTACCATAAGTCTTCCGTCCCTTAACCTTTTCTTTTTTTTTCCTATCTTAGCCTTTTGTGTTTTGTCTGTTTCACTCACATTTTGATATATGAATGATTCTTGTTGTCGCAAAAGTACTTTGAATAAAAAGGTCTTATGCGGTTCATTCGTGGAGTGTATGCATTTGTTTATCACACAGACACATTACCGTCTAATTTACAACGGTATCTAGTTATTATATAAACCTTTGAAATCTATATTNATGGGTCTCTAGGCTATCATTTGACTGAGTCTATTTAAAACGATTTGAACTTTCGTTGAACAATATTTTAAATGACAAGTAAATCCGGTTACGTAAATGACAAGTAAATCCGGTTAATAATAACTTCGATTTATGATCCCTCCATTACGTATATGGAGACTACAAAAAAAACATATAATTTATAATAATTATGTAAGAAAATGTATTAGTTATTAAATTATCTAGAGATGGCTGATGTATTAATTATCTAGAGATTACGTTTAGAAAAGAAAAGATGGATGTCCCGTTTTACTTTTAAGAAAAATCTTAATTAAGAAATGATGATTTTATTTTTAAACTTTGACAACTGTTTTCTTAAAAGAAAAAACTCCAAATCATCACACCGTTGATAACATGCATGTTGATGAAAGGTTTTTTTTTTTTTAACGTTAGAATTTAGAAACAAAAAGCATTGCTAAAAATAGGCTAAAAATAGGTTAAAAAAGTCAGCAAGATGGGCTAAAGCTCAATTGGGCCGGTTTGTGTGATCAAAGGCCCATACGTTGAAAGCTTTGTCAAGAGCCCACAGTGAGCTAAACGACTGAGCATCATGTGAGTGAATAGTGTTTTGGGGCTTTGTATCTTGCCGATAGGTTGGGTACGGTAACAGAAAGGCGCATGAGCTCGAGGAAGAATGAGCTGGACCTATTTACACAGAAGAAACATGACGCTGCTCAGTGTGTGCTATGTGTGAATAACAAGCAGGAGTTATCTAGAGAGAGAGAGAATAGAAAGAGAGAGTAGCTTCATCGGCTATCTTCTTCTTCTTTTCTCGGTTATAATCTCTGGGGTGATCATTCTCTGGTTTCTTGTGTACTCTGATTAACGTATAGTAAAACCTTGTGAGCGGGTTTAGCTCACCAAGACGTACCTTGGCGGACTGCCTTGAGAACTTGTAAATCTCGTGTCTTCTTTCTCTTTACATTTCTGCACAAACAGCAAACACAACATAGCATTAGAGTTAGATCAATGGATTAGCTAAACTGGCTTATGAATCAATGATGAAATCGCTTCAACACTTCATGTGGACATTTTTTTTATTTATTTATGGTAAAAATGTTAAATATTATACAATTTTCGATTTTTGACAGAACATACAAAGATAACAAAGGATAAAGAGGGCTGAAACCTAAGAAATTACAACAACAAACTACGACCAAGAACTCGAAATCGAAAAAACGAATTAGACAGCGGAAGGTAGCTTTAACGAGAACAGAAGAGAAACGCCAGAGAAGGAACCCGCTCGAACCGTAAAACGAAGCAGACGGATTAGTGATGAACTCGAAGTCGCCGCGAGCGACCGTGAACCTATATGTGTAGAATCAATTTAGAGGACACTAGGATTAATAAGAATTCCTCTCTTATTATTCTTAAGGAAAATAACTCAAAACTTAAGTTTTCAATTCAATCAGTTGTGCAACATCTTAGCACCTCCTTATATAAGACTTAACAATACCTAATCCTAATAGGAAACACATAGATTTAGATAACTCCTAAATCTAAGGGATGTATATCTAGACAACTCCTAAATATACTTGTCTCGATCCTTAAGCTATTTCAAGTTTACAACAACATTCTCCCCCTTAAACTTGAAATGGTCTTCTCCCACATCTTGAACTCCAATGAAACTTCTCATCTCTTTAAACTTGATCCTTCCAAGCGCCTTTGTTAGGATATCCGCCTTCTGCTCAGTTCCTGGAACATGCTCGACGCTTACTTGGTCATTCTCGACGCATTCTCTTATAAAGTGATATCTTGTGTGTATGTGTTTGCTACGTCCATGGAACACATGATTCTTGGTGAGCGCAATTGCTGATTTGTTGTCAATTCGAATAGTCACCTTCTCACACGTTTTTCCAGTTACCTCAGCGAGAAGCTCCTGAAGCCAGATTGCTTGCTTGGCGGCTTCTGTGGCTGCCATAAATTCAGCTTCACATGATGACAATGCTACAATTTCTTGCTTTTGTGAGCACCAAGTGATTGGACAATCATCAAGGTAAAATATATTCCCCGTTGTACTTTTCCCATCATCGATATCAACATTGTAAGAGCTATCACTATAACCCAACAAATGTACCTTATTTTTGCGTTTAAAGAAGAGTCCGAAGGAACACGTCCCACGTAGATACCTAAGAACTTGCTTCAGAGCTGCCCCGTGAGATTCCTTTGGTTCTTGCATGTATTTGCTTAAGACTCCAACACTATAGGACAAATTTGGGCGAGTGTGTAATAAGTATCGAAGGCATCCTATGCTCCTTCGATATTCTCCTTCTTCAATGCCTTTCTCCCCTTTTGATTTGGACAACTTTAAATTTAAATCCATCGGTACATGAGTAGGATTACATCCATCCATCATAGTCTCTCTCAGTATCTTCTGTGTGTATCTTTCTTGTTTTAGAATGATACCTCCTGCAAACTGATGCACTTCGATTCGAAGATAGTATGTGAGTAGTCCAAGATCACTCATCTCAAATTTAGTCGCCATTTTCTCCTTGAATTCAAGTATCGACGCTAGAGATGAGCCCGTCACAAGCAAATCGTCAACATACACAGCCACGATAAGAAGCTCTTCCTTTTCTTTTTTTTGATAAAGCGATGGTTCCTTAGAGCATCTAAAAAAACTTAATCTCCTTGAGAGTCATATTCAGCTTGGCGTTCCACGCTCTAGGTGCTTGTTTTAAGCCATAGAGAGCCTTATTTAGTTTATAGACCTTGTCTTCTTTTCCCATGTCCATAAATCCTTCTGGTTGGGTAACATATACTTCCTCTTTCAAATCCCCATGTAAAAACGCCGTCTTAACGTCCATGTGATGTATTTCCCAACCATATGAGGCCGAATAACAGATGATGAACCTGATTGTTTCAATACGAGCCACAGGTGCAAATACTTCGTCGTAGTCAATACCATGTTTCTGAACATACCCTTTTGCAACCAAACACGCTTTATATTTGTTGATACTCCCATCTGAATTTCGTTTCACTTTGAACACCCACTTTAAGCCAATTGGCTTGACTCCAATAGGAAGGTCAACTAGATTCCAGGTTCTGTTCCTCTCAATCGAGATCATTGCTTGCTCCATTTTCTGCAATAGGCTGAGCGTTGTCATCTCCAGCTACAGAGGAATGTTCGATGCCTCTGTTTCCAAATTCTCCTAGATTCACAGTAAATATTGCTGAGTTCCCATGATTCTCTGATTCGGTCTTCTTCCAGTCCCAGCCTTTACTCTCATCAAACTTCACGTCTCGGCTTACTACTATTCTCTTAGTAGTTGGATCAAGCAATCGATAAGCTTTCGATCCAGGCTCATTTCCTAGGTGTACTAAAACCCTTGACCTATCATCCAACTTTTTTCTTCCAACAGTCTCTGTCCTTGCAAAACTGAGACAACCGAATACTCTTAGATGATCAAGATTTGGTTTCTTCCCCTTCAGCACTTCGTATGGCGTTTTGTCAATCAAAGACCTCGTTGCAACTCTATTGATCAGGTATGTGGAATGTCTCACGGCTTCACCCCACATATAATTTGGTAAATCCATATGCTTTAGTATGCTTCTCGACATTCCCAAGAGCGTTCTATTTCGTCTCTCAACAACTCCGTTTTGTTGAGGAGAATAAGGTGCTGTTAAGTGTCTCTTGATCCCAAATTTTCCGCAGTAGCTCTGAAAATCATGAGATATAAACTCTCCACCTTTATCGGTCCTGAATGTCTTGATCTCAGTTCTCGTTTCTTACTCGACAAGAACCTTAAATTGCTTGAACTTTTCGAGTGCTTCGCCTTTTTCTTTCAGCAAGATTGTCCACATATAACGCGAGAAGTCATCTATAATCACAAAAACATATCTCCTTTTGGCCGGTGTCGAAGGTGTGATAGGTCCACAAAGATCACCATGAATAAGTTCGAGAGCTTGTGTAGCTCTATATGTGGTCGCTCGTGGGAATGGGAGTCTTGTTTGTTTTCCAAGCAAACATGACATGCACGTTTCCCTCTCGACTTTGATGTTTGGTATCCCAACTACTAATCCTTTGTTTATCATCAGTCTCATTGTCTCCGAGTTGATGTGGCCCAGTCGTGCGTGCCATTTAATCGATTCAGTTGTTAACTGTAGACACTTAATACCTTCAACCTCCAATAAAACTTTGTATAACCGGTTTCTGGACCTCGTTGTTCTCGCAAGAAGCTTGCCATTACGATCATAGATTATCAGTTTGTCTTTTCTCATTCGTATCTCACAACCAGTCTCAGTAGCCTGACCTAGACTCACGATGTTACTTCTTAAATCTGGTATATAGTATACGTCGTGCAAGACCTTTTTTTCACCATTCTCGAACACAAAACTTATTGAACCTTTTCCTTTAATGTCAATACGGGAATCGTCTCCAAACCTAACCTTTCCCGTAATGCTCTCGTCAAGGTGATAGAAAAAGCTTCTATTTCCACTCATATGATTACTTGCCCCATTATCAAGATACCATATGTTTTGTGAGTCCAGGTCAGCCTCAAAATTGCTTGGATTTACTTTGTTTTCTTGGAGGTACACTACCTCATTCATCATTAGTTCATCAGCTGATTGGATATCGTCTTCCTTTTTCTCCATCACCTCTTGAAGCTTGAGTAATCTGTCAGGACAGTCCGAAGCATAATGACCCTGTTTATCACATCGATAACATGTGATTCGTGATAAGTCATACTCCTTCTCCTTTTGTTGATACCCAGATCGACCACGTCCTCTACCTCTCCAGGAAGAACGACCTCCTCGCCCTCTTCCTCTGCTGCCTCTGTTATTATCGGAAGAAGAATCTGTATTGGCATACATAAGTTTGCTTTGGTCATCATTCGACTCTTCCTCCTCTTCACTGATTCTTTCTTCATATGCCTGCAGACGCCCTATGATGTCTTCGAAGCTGGTTTTGTTAAGATCCAGCACTTGCTCTAGAGAAGCTACGATGTGAATGTATTTCTTTCGAGGAAGGCTCGACATAAACTTCTTAACTATCTTAGGCTCTTCTATTTCTACACCTAGAGCAGCGGACTTTGATGAGATTGTTGAGAGTTTTTCAACAAAATCATCGATCTTCTCAGTCTCCTTCATCTTCAATCGATCAAATTCGGCCATTAGGGTTTGTAGTCTTGCTTATTTAACCCTCTCTGCTCCTACATGCCTTCTTTGTATAGTTTCCCATACCTCTTTTGCTGTTTCTAGATCCCCGACCTGGAGGACAAGAGATTCGGGAATAGATTGGAATAGCAGTGCTATCGCCATATCATTCTTTGTCTCATCGATGTTTCCCTTCTCAACTACCTCCCACGTTTTATGGACCTTTAGCAAGACCTTCATCTTCATTGACCATACCGTATAGTTACTTGAGTTTAGCATGGGACACTTGATGGAAGAAGATCCTCCTCCCTCCTTTAATTTCACCTGCGATGGCTCTGCTCCACCGGATAGTTCAATGTTTTTCTCGTCTCCATCCTTCGCCATCGTTGCTCTTCAACGTCTTTCCTTACGAATTTTCGAAGCTTTGATACCACGTGTAGAATCGATTTAGAGAACACTAGGATTAATAAGAATTCCTCTCTTATTATTCTTAAGGAAAATAACTCAAAAAAACCTTAAGTTCTCAATTCCCTAGTTGTGCAACATCTTAGAACCTCCTTATATAAGACTTGACAATTCCTAATCCTAATAGGAAACACATAGATTTAGATAACTCCTAAATCTAAGGGATGTATATCTAGACAACTCCTAAATATACTTGTCTCGATCCTTAAGCTATTTCAAGTTTACAACAACAAAGAAAACATGTTCATTCCAATGAGATTTTACTTCGGAATTAAATCGATGTAACGTACCAACGACGACTTTACAACGAAAAATGTTTTCGATGTAAATTCGTTGTAAAATCGTCGTAAAATAAGGACGGTTTTGCATCGATTTTACGACGATTTCAAATTTCGTCGTAAACGACGAATATTATTTTTGCATATTTCGTTGTAAAATCGATGTAACTTTATATCAAATTTACAACGATCAATATTCGATGTAAATTAACGACGATTTCACGTCGAATGTGAAAGTTAGGTATAACGCATTTTCTTATAGGTTCACCTTATAGTTTACATGGTCGTCGTAAATTCGTCGTAAGGTCGATGTAAAATCGTTGTAAAGTTATTTCGATGGTAAAATGATGTAAATTTCTGTTGCAAAGCCGTTGGTAATTCTGAAATTTTTTATATAAATACATCCTAACTTCAAACAAAATTCTACAAAAAAAACACATAAAAAAAAACTCTACAATCTTTTTTTTAAAATGTCTATATACGATCTACGAAGATAGATGTATACGCAAAAGGATTCGGAGGGAGCGTTGACGAAAGAATTCAAAGAGGGGCTTGAAATATTCATGTATCAGGCCGGAAATATGGAAAGCGGTAAGATGTTCTGTCCTTGTCGTAAATGGAATAATACAAGATATATTCTTATTGAGACAGTGTGGAAGCATTTACTAAATAGAGGGTTTATGCCGCAATATTTTGTTTGGTATCAACATGTAGAGGGTTTTGAAAGGAATCAAGCTGCTAGTAGTAGTAATTATCATGGTCATGTAGATTTTGATGAATCAAATAATCATGATAGTTGTCATCATCATGATCAACATCAATTTCATCAGGGTCAAGATCATGATAGGATCCATGCCATGGTTAATGATGTATTTCATGAAACAAATGCTGATAATAGTGTTGAGGAACCCAACGTAGATGCGAAACGATTTTATGATATGCTAGACGCTGCAAATCAGCCACTCTACGATGGATGTAGAGAGGGCCAGTCTAAATTGTCGTTAGCAGCTAAGATGATGATAATTAAAACTGATCATAACTTAGCTGAGGTTTGCATGGATGATTGGGCTGATCTGATTAAAGAGTATTTGCCAGAGAATAATTTGGCTGCCGAAACATACTATGAGATACAAAAGTTGGTTTATAGTCTTAGGTTGCCTTCTGAGATGATAGATGTATGTGTTGACAATTGTATGCTTTTTTGGAAAGATTATGATAAGCTGCAGGAATGTCAATTTTGCCAAAAACCGAGATTTAGGCCGCAAACTTCTGGGCGTAGTAAGATACTGTACCAACGGATGTGATATCTTCCTATAACTGATAGGTTGAAACGATTGTATCAATCTGAAAGAACAACTACATCGATGAGGTGGCATGCGGAACATTCACAGACAGATGGGGAAGTGAATCACNGATGATAGATGTATGTGTTGACAATTGTATGCTTTTTTGGAAAGATTATGATAAGCTGCAGGAATGTCAATTTTGCCAAAAACCGAGATTTATGCCGCAAACTTCTGGGCGTAGTAAGATACTGTACCAACGGATGTGATATCTTCCTATAACTGATAGGTTGAAACGATTGTATCAATCTGAAAGAACAACTACATCGATGAGGTGGCATGCGGAACATTCACAGACAGATGGGGAAGTGAATCACCCGTCAGATGCAAAAGCTTGGAAACACTTTAACACGGTACACCCAGACTTTGCTAAATCTAAGCGGAATGTCTATCTTGGTCTAATGAGAACATCCAGCAAGGACCAGCTCAAGACATTCCTGTTGTGCAAGATATGCCAATGACCAGGTGGAGAGCTAAAACCTTAGTCAAGAAGTTCAATGTTGCTGTTCTGAGGCTGTTGGATGAGATGCGTGAAGAGCCACCATTGGAAGAACAGTCCAGAAACGTGATGACCATTTCAGAGCAAGAAGAAGGCGAGGGAGAATGTGGAATTTCGATTTTTTACTTATTTAGGAATTATTGGGTTTTTCCTTTTTCTGGTTTTTATTGGTTTTCCTTTTAGTATTAAGAATTAGTTAATTTTTTCTTTTCTTTTTAAGAAGAGATAAACTCTTCCTTTTTTTTAATTTCCTTTTTATTCTTTTCCTAGTTAGATTTGGTTTTACTTTTAGACTTATAAATAGCCCTTTTGTATCATAGATTTTGGATAAGCTTTAATCAAAACCCTAAGGAATTTTCAGAAACTTGTTTTCTCTCTTTGCTCTTGTCGAACTTCTCAACAAGATCAAGACCTCTTTTGCTTTGTCGAGTGTGTCTCCAAATCAAAAGATTTGCTGTATCACAAGCCGTTCCATAGCTTGTGTGGTGCCCTCAATCCATCTTCGCTCCACCTTATCCCAAGATCCAAGGACAGAAGCTTAGAGCCATCCTTGTTTCTTAACTACTTGGTCGACATAATATAAGTTTTATCCTAGGCTTATATCAAGTTGTATCAGAGCTTTGGTTGTGACAGACCAAGTAAGAAAAGCGACAAACCTGAAGCTCACTGATGGAAGAACAACGAGAGGCACCAGGAGGAACCAACGCCGCGATCTTGGAGATGGTGACTGCAATGCGTCCATAACTCATCCTTATGGGTTATACACACCACTGCCTATACCAACCACACCCTGGGTCGATCTCTCCATGGACTTTGTGTTGGGACTGCCCAAGATTCAACACAAGGACTCTATCTTTGTGGTGGTAGACAGATTCTCAAAGATGGCACATTTCATTCCCAGTGCTAAGGTAAATGATGCTACTCAAATAGCAAATTTGTTTTTTAGGGAAGTGGTTCGATTACATGGCATACCAAGGACTATTGTATCAGACAGAGATACAAAGTTTCTAAGTCACTTCTGGAAGACGCTTTGGAAGAAGTTGGGAACCAAGCTACTATTCTCAACAACATGCCATCCTCAAACTGATGGGCAGACTGAGGTAGTTAATCGCACACTATCTACACTGCTTAGAGCTACAATTGGGAAGAATTTGAAGAATAAGTTGGAGTGCATTCCTTTTGTCGAGTTTGCATACAACAGGGCAACACATTCAGCAACTAAGTTCTCCCCATTTGAAATCGTGTATGGGTTTAATCCAAGTACACCATTGGACTTGCACCCCTGCCTCAAACTGAAGCTGTAAGCTTGGATGGTGAACGAAAGGCTGAGGCTGTGAAGAAATTACTTCAGAAAATCAAGGAGAATATCGAGAAGAGAACCAAGCAGTACGAGGCAGAGGGCAACAAAGGAAGGAAGAAGAAGGTATTTGAACCTGGGGAATGGGTCTGGTTGCATATGAGACCAGAACGGTTTCCCAACAAGAGGCGATCTAAACTCGCTCCAAGAGGAGATGGGCCTTTCAAAGTGCTGGAACGGATCAACGATAATGCCTATCGTTTGGAATTGCCTGGTGAGTTTAATATATCTTCAACTTTCAATGTCGCTGACTTGGATCATTTTGATACACACGAAGAAGGTGTTTTGGGGTCAAAACCTTCTCAAGGGGGAGGGAATGATGAGAACATCCAGCAAGGACCAGCTCAAGACATTCTTGTTGAGCAAGATATGCCAATGACCAGGTGGAGAGCTAAAACCTTAGGCAAGAAGTTCAATGCTGCTGTTCTGAGGCTGTTGGAGGAGATGCGTGAAAAGCCACCATTGGAAGAGCAGTCAAGAAACGTGATGACCATTTCAGAGCAAGAAGAAGGCGAGTGAGAATGTGGAATTTCGATTTTTTACTTATTTAGGAATTATTAGGTTTTTCTTTTTTCTGGTTTTTATTGGTTTTTCTTTTAGTATTATGAATTANGAGCAGTCAAGAAACGTGATGACCATTTCAGAGCAAGAAGAAGGCGAGTGAGAATGTGGAATTTCGATTTTTTACTTATTTAGGAATTATTAGATAAACTCTTCCTTTTTTGTAATTTCCTTTTTATTATTTTCCTAGTTAGATTTGGTTTTACTTTTAGGCTTATAAATAGCCCTTTTGTAACAGAGATTTTGGATAAGCTTTAATCAAAACCCTAAGGAATTTTCAGAAACTCGTTTTCTCTCTTTGCTCTTGTCGAACTTCTCAACAAGATCAAGACCTCTTCTGCTTTGTCGAGTGTGTCTCCAAATCAGAAGATTTGCTGTATCACAAGCCGTTCCATAGCTTGTGTGGTGCCCTCAATCCACCTTTGCTCCACCTTATCCCAAGATCCAAGGACAAAAGCTTAGAGCCATCCTTGTTTCTTAACTACTTGGTCGACAGAATATAAGTTTTATCCTAGGCTTATATCATGGTCTTTGCACTGACGGATTTAGTCCATTCAATATGTTTGGTAGGCAATATTCTTTGTGGCCAGTTATCGTAACGCCTTATAACCTTCCCCCAGATATGTGCATATAAAGAGAATTTCTATTCCTGAATATATTAATCTCTGGTCCCAATCATCCAAAGCGGTCCCTTGATGTGTTTTTGCAGCCTCTCATACATGAGTTGAATCAATTGTGGTATACTGGAGTTCGTACATATGACTGTTCGAGGAATTTTGTTTTTACGATGCATGCGTGCTTATGTGGACAATAAGCGACTTCCATGCATACGGAATGCTATCAGGTTGGCCGACGCATGGGAGGTTATCTTGTCCTTATTGCCTCGATCAGACATATGCGTTTCAGCTAAAACATGGTCGAAAACATGCTGGTTTGATTGTCACCGCCGGTTTCTACCAATCAACCATCCATATCGGAGAAACAAGCGGCTGTTTATGGAAGAAGTATAATATCTCCTCCTAGGTTAAATATCGTTGCAAAATTACACTCATGCAAGCCTCAGGGAAGAAGTATAGTATCTCCCTAAACACTTAAAATTTTGTGCATAGTACTTTAGGGTATATGGTATGAGTATTACGACGATTATGACTCATCCGTCGTAATATCGTCGTAATATTACAACGATATTACGACGGATGAGTCATAATCGTCGTAATACTCTATACCCTAAATTTTGGGTAAAGTGTTACGGGTTACAAAATTTAGGGTTAGGACATGAGTATTACGATGATATTACGACGATTAGGATTCATCCGTCGTAATATCGTTGTAATTCTCAAAACCAAAATTTTGAATCTGATTATAGGGTTGATTATATGTTGTATAGTATTGGTTTTTTATCGTTTATTTTGTTTTAACTAAGTTCTACTCATTGTATAAAAATTATTTGAGTTATCACAAAAATCAATAACATTATATACTTCATGCATGTTATGAATATACTTATAAGAACAAAGGTTATACATTATTATGTAAGATAATGAATTTTTCCATAAATTAGATTCAATCGTTGTTATTGAATTTGTTGTTTACTATGAGAAGTCTTGGATGAACAAATATACTTCGTTAATACACGACGGATTTGTGGTAACCATTTAATTTTGGTATGTTGTTTTGTTAGGCAAACGGAGGCGAACTTCCTCCAATGACCAGAGTTTTTGAGGAAACTCACAAAAAGAAAGATGGCTCTTTTGTGGATGCTTGGGCGGAGAAGGTCTACAATGACGCTATGACAAAGATCACCGAGCGTCAAACTCAGCTCTCTCAGCAGCTATCACTTGGCGGTAGCTCGGTCAAATCCACAGCGGCTTTGCCACAGCCGAGATGGACGAGAAATATGAAAAGGTAATAATAGTTAAATTATATTTTACGGAATTATTTTTTATTCAATTTATTAAATTTAAAGTTTTTTTTTATAGGTTACCACGAAGAAAAATGGCAGGGTTTTAGGGATGAGATCGATCCGAGATAATCTCGTCGCCTCGTCTTCCTCACTCCATACTTTCGAGGATCCGGTTGTGTTGCGGAACGAGTTAAACGTCGCCCACTCCGAGATCTGCACTTTGCGGGCGAAACAAGTAGTATACGATCAAGATCCGAGGATACGACGCTCTCTTCGATATTCTTGCCGCGAGTAACCCCATCTTGGCGACCGCAAGGAAGGAGTGTCAAACGGGTGCATCGACATCGGGCCCGAAGGATGAGTAGCCAGATGCGGATCAACGGACGATATTGGAACGGAGAACCGCGATAGCTTCGGACGCGGAGCTTTTCCAGAACTTCAATATTAATCTAGGAGGAGATAATATTTAGTATTTCAAATTGTAGTTTTATTATTTGTATTTTGAATTTTATTTTATATTTTGAATTTATTTATAAAATTTTAATTTATAAATATAATTTTATTAATTATAAATTTTGTTAATTATTTTATAATTATAATTTTATTAATTATATAATATATACATAACATCGAAATTACATTGGCCTAGAATTTACATCGATTTTACATCGATCTACATATTACGACGAATTTACATCGACTGATGATTTACGACAAATTTACATCGATTTCATTTTACATCGATTTACCGTCGAATCTATTACGACGCATTTACCAACGAATTTCCGATACAAAATGTAAAATCGATGTAATTTTGCAACCATATACCAACAAGATACCAACGAGCTGGTTTTGGTCGTAATGTTGATGTAAATTTACATCGATTTTACGATGAATTGGTAACGACAATTTTACGACGATTCGTATTCGTCCCAGTTTTTACGACGAATTTACGACGATTGTCGAGTAACGATGATTAATTTACGACGATTTGTCAATCGTCGCTAATCCGTCTCAAAACCTGTTTTACATCGAATGTGTCCGTTGTAATACACTTGTTTTCTTGTAGTGTTAAAAAAGAAATTATCAATATTTTATGTTAAGTGTGTTTGACATGTTAAGTATATATGTTTTAAGTATTTTTTTGTGGTCTAAATGATTATCTATTACAAATTATGAGAATAATTACATAAACGATTCTACACACTTAAAAGGATCCACGATAGACGGCTCTACCCCCACACTGATGAGGTCATCGACCCAAGCTTAGACCCAACGCATGTACCCAAGCTCAAGGAGGTTCCAATGACTCGTTCCAAGACCAATAGACTAAGAGAAGGATTCAACATCGTAGTAGAGACCCTCCTAAACACAATGAAACTTGAAGACGCGTTCAGAACCATTCCACAAATCAACAATCTTCAAGAGAGCTCTAACGCACCCGATTTAGACCTAATGGAGGATTTTGCACGTTTGAACCTCAAGGAAGATCTACCTCGAACCAACCAAGGTAAGTCTGTTTACTTGACAAAAAATGGAGCTCAGAACATCAAGAATCTCACCGAGATCACATTAGACGTGCAAGATATTCCCTTTTCAAGCCATGTAGTCGATAGAGAGCAAATGGAGGAAGAAAAGGATTATGAAACTAACCACGTGGGAACACTTGAAGATCTCAATCATTTAGACAATGGAATTCTAGAGGGAGAATTCATCAAGGGCATGAACGGACCAGCACAAGCAACGGCCAATTTAGCTTCAAAACCGACCATCTCGAGCCAAAACAAGGTATTTTCAATTTATACAATATGTGCAGGTAATATGGAGTGTCTCAGTGGTATTTCGTTGTGGTTGGTTGTCGATTCTGTTCTTCTCTTGTTCTAGTGAGTGTCGAACCTAGTAACCTGTCTAGCTGCTGTTTTCGTTCTAGTTTAGCAAAGAAAAATCATTTTTTTTTTTTAGGGTTTGAGATTAGGCAGCATCGATCGATACCATAGCTCTAGGAGCTGGCATCGATCGATTTAAGTGTTACGAATAGTTTAGAATTTACTTGAATTGATCGACACCTTAAGTGCATCAATCGATTTTAGATTCTCTGAACTTCTGCATCGATCGACACCCTATGTGCATCGATCGATTTTTCATTCTCTGAAGTCTTGCATCGACCGATTCTTGCCTAGCATCGATCGATTCTTTGTTTTCTTTTCCTGAATTTTCATTGTTTTATCTTTGTGAGAACTAGTGACTGGTTTTGTGTTTTTGTTTCTTCTTCCAGGCAGAGATGTCTAACGATGAGGAAGAAACCAATAGTATGCGAAACAACAAGCTGATGATGGAGGCTATGATGGCTCGTATGCAATAGATGATGTACACTACTCTTGAGGCTAAGTTCGAAGCCTTTCAATAAGAGCAGCGACAGCCTAGAGAACAAGTGCACGATGATAATCCACCAAGGAGAGCTCGTAGAGACATAAATCAACAAAGGCATCATGGAGATGAAGAAACAACAAGCTATTACAGCCACGAGAGTGATTCGACTCAAGGCAGCCAGCGAAGGCATAGACGTGATAGAGAAGGCAGAGATCAGCAACAAGACAACTTTGGAGGTCTCAAGCTCAGAATTCCTCCATTCCATGGGAAAAACGACCCTGATGCATACTTGGAGTGGGAGAAGAAGATTGAGTTGGTTTTCAATTGCCAGCACTACACAGAAATCAACAAAGTGAGAGTAGCAGCTACTGAGTTCAACGATTATGCTCTCAGCTGGTGGGATCAGTTGGTTACTTCTAGAAGACGTAATGGAGAAGAACCGGTGGAGACTTGGACTGAGATGAAGAGAATCATGAGAAAGAGATTTGTTCCCAGCCACCACCACCAAGAGCTGCACAACAAGCTGAGAAAGCTGTCTCAAGGAAGCCGCAGCGTGGAGGATTACTATCAAGAGATGGAAACGCTTATGATCCGTGCTGATATTTTAGAAGATAGAGAAGCTACTATGTCCCGATTTCTGGGTGGTCTAAACAGAGAAATACAAGACCGTTTAGAGATGCAGCATTACTTGGAGTTAGAGGAGATGCTTCACAAAGAAATTCTGGTGGAACAACAACTCAAGAGGAGGGGTTCTTCTCGACCTAGTTATGGAAGCGAATCTGCTGGTGCTAAATCGAGTTATCAAAGAGAGGACATGTCTAATACTTTCCAGCGTGAAGGCAAGCAGGTCGCAACACCAAGAGCAAAAGCTAAGCCCTACACAGCAATGCAAGACAACAAAGGCAAGGCAGAAGTTACTACTTCAAGATCTCAAGATGTTAAATGTTTCAAGTGTCAAGGGAGATGTCATTACGCCAATGAATGCATCAACAAGAAAGTTATGGTTCTGTTAGACAACAGAGATATGGAATCCGAGGATGAAGAAGAGATGGATCTTGATTCTTTATTAGAATATGAAGAGCTGCCTGCCCAAGGAAAACTGTTAGTAGCAAGGAGATCTTTAAGTGTACAAGCTAGAGCTGATGAACAAGAACAGAGAGAGAACTTGTTTCATACAAGGTGCATGGTCCAAGAAAAAGTCTGTAGCCTTGTTGTCGATGGCGAGAGCTGCACCAATGTAGCAAGTGAAGCTTGGACTGAATGTGAGAAAGCATCTAAAACCTTATAAGCTTCAATGGCTTAATGAAGATGGTGAGATGAAAGTGAGCAGTCAAGTGCTGGTGCCTTTTTCCATTGGTAAATACGAGGATGAGATACTGTGTGATGTGCGTCCAATGGCGGCTGGACACATTCTGCTAGGAAGACCTTGGCAATCAGATGTAAGGTGATACATGATGGCTTCACCAATCGCCATTCATTTGAGTTCAAAGGGACGAAAACCGTTCTGATTCCCATGACACCAAAGGAAGTTCAACAAGATCAGTTGAGTCTCAAGCTCAACGTAACTAAAACTTCTGGTAAGAAACAAACAAACTTCTTTGCAAAGGCTGGTGAGGTATAGAAAGCTTTAGTTTCTAGATAGCCCTTACTTCTGTTTGTTTTTAAGGAAGCTCTTACAAGCTGATCTAACCTTGCACCGGTGCTGCCGAGTGAAATGAAATCTCTATTGCAGGAGTATGAAGACGTGTTCCCTGAGGATAATCCAAAGGAGCTGCCACCGATTAGAGGCATTGAACACCAGATCGATTTCATGCCAGGCGCTTCACTCCCAAACCGTCCAGCATACATAACTAACCCTGTGGAGACTAAGGAGCTGCAACGACAAGTCAGTGAGCTTATGGAGAAGGGCCATATCCAAGAGAGCATGAGCCCTTGTGCTGTACCAGTTCTGCTCGTGCCAAAGAAAGATGGCAGCTGGCGCATGTGCGTTGATTGTAGAGCAATCAACAACATTACAGTGAAGTATCGACATCCCATACCTAGATTAGATGATATGCTTGATGAATTACATGGTTCTAGTGTCTTTTCTAAGATTGATTTAAAAAGTGGCTATCATCATATTAGAATGAAAGAAGGGGATGAATGGAAAACTACATTTAAGACGAAACATGGTTTATATGAATGGTTAGTGATGCCATTTGGGCTGACAAATGCACCTAGTACATTTATGAGATTAATGAATCATGTTCTAAGATCATTCATAGGTGTCTTTGTAGTTGTATACTTCGATGACATTCTGATTTACAGCAAGAGCTTAGGAGAGCATGTTATGCAATTGCGATATGTTCTGAATGTGCTTAGAGAGGAAAAGCTATTTGCTAATTTTAAGAAATAAACATTTTGTACAGATAACCTTGTCTTTTTAGGTTTTGTTGTCAATGCAGATGGGATTAAAGTAGTTGGAGAGAAAGTTAAAGCAATATGAGACTGGCCTAGTCCGAAATCAGTAGGAGAAGTACGAAGCTTTCACGGCCTTGCTGGATTTTATAGACGATTTGTGAGGGAATTTAGCATTCTTGCTGCACCGCTTACTGAAGTAATCAAGAAGGACGTTGGTTTCATATGGGGAGAAGCACAAGAAGAGGCGTTCGAGTCCTTGAAAGAGAAGCTTACTCACGCCCCTCTCTTAGCTTTACCTGATTTCCTTAAAACTTTTCAAATCGAATGTGACGCTTTTGGTGTAGGAATTGGTGCTGTCTTAATGCAGGATAAGAAGCCCATTGCGTTTTTCAGTGAGAAGCTTGGAGGAGCCACTCTCAATTACCCAACTTATGACAAGGAGCTGTATGCATTGGTGAGAGCATTACAAACGTGGAAGCACCATCTGTGGCCAAAGGAGTTCATCATACACACTGATCACGAGTCACTACAGCACTTGAAAGGACAGCAAAAGCTCAACAAGAGACACGCCAGGTGGGTAGAGTTCATTGAGACATTCCCATATGTCATCAAGTACAAAAAAGATAAGGATAATATAGTTGCTGATGCACTATCCCCAAGGTATGCATTACTCTCTACCCTTGATGCTAAACTGTTAGGTTTTGAGCAGCTTAAGCACTTGTACCAATCTGATTCTGATTTTCAAGAAGTGGTCGAATCTTGTGAACAATTTGCTGCTGGCCATTATTATAGAAGTGATAGATTTCTCTTATATGATAATTGCTTGTGTGTACCTAACTGTTCTATTCGAGATTTACTTGTTAGGGAGGCTCATGGAGGAGGCTTGATGGGGCATTTTGGAATTGCTAAGACACTGAAAGTGATGCAAGATCACTTCCATTGGCCTCACATGAAGAGGGACGTTGAACGAAACTGTGGCAGGTGTGTTACGTGCAAACAAGCCAAATCCAAGGTTATGCCACACCGTTTGTATACTCCACTCCCTATCCCTACGCATCCCTGGACTGATATATCGATGGACTTTGTTTTAGGGCTGCCTAAGACTAGAACAGGGAAGGACTCTATCTTTGTCATAGTAGATCGATTCTAAAAAATGTCACATTTCATTGTTTGTCATAAAACAGATGATGCATCTCATGTAGCTAGTCTGTTCTTTAAAGAAATTGTGCTTTTGCATGGCATGCCTAGGACAATTGTATCTGATAGAGATATTAAGTTTCTTAGTTATTTCTGGAAAACATTGTGGTCTAAGTTAGGCACTAAACTATTGTTCTCTACTACATGTCATACGCAAACTGATGGCCAAACAAAAGTGGTCAATAGGACTCTAGGAACTCTTCTGCGTGCATTGATTAAAAAGAACCTTAGGACTTGGGAAGAGTGTCTACCGCATATAGAGTTTGCATACAATCATGATGTGCATTCTGCTTCTAAGTATTCTCCATTCCATATTGTTTATGGCTTTAATCCATTATCTCCATTGGATCTAATCCCTCTGCCTTTTAGTGAAAGAATAATTATTGATGGGAAACAGAAAGCTGAGCTTGTTAAACAGATTCATGAGAAAGCCAGAGCCAACATAGATGAGAAGACGAGGCAATATGCTAAACAAGCCAACAAGAGCAGGGGCAAGGTGATCTTTGAGGAAGGAGACCTCGTATGGGTGCACTTGAGGAAAGAACGATTTCCAAATCAAAGGAAGTCTAAACTGATGCCTAGAGTCGATGGCCCATTCAAGATCACAAGGAGAATCAGTGACAACACCTACCAGCTTGATCTTCAAGGTAAGTATAATATCAGTAACAGTTTCAATGTTTCTGACTAAGCTCATTTCCTTGCAGATGATCCATATTTGAGGTCAAATCATTTTCAAGAGGAAAGGGATGATGTGATCATGGACAGCAATCACAACATGGGGCTTGAACCAGATGACGAGCTATTAGATGAGGAGCATGAACCAGAACAAGAAGAGCTTGTAGCCGAGGAGTCTTTGGTCATTCTAACTGGTCCGATGACATGAGCAAAGACTAAGAAGCTCCAAGAGGCCGTTGCAGGCATACTTAGTCAAATCCAGACTCAACCAAGCTACTTGGGCCGAGAGGAGAAAGAGGCGATTGCATCTACTTTGATGGTGATCCAAGTCCAGAAACTCAGTGTGGGCTTGTGATTCAATCTTGCACTCTTTTTCCCTATCCTTGTTTTTGTCCCATTGAGTTTTGCAAGGATAGGTTTTTAACGAGGCAAGATTCATCACTTCCACTAAAGCCCACACAAAAATGAAGCCGAGGCCCATAATGTTATTTTCGACCAAAGGGAAGCCAAGGCCCATCTGTTTTAATTTGTCTTTTATTTTTCCTTTTATTTTCTTTAAGTTGTCGCCTTATTTTTTTATAAAACCCTAGTCATTGTCGACAGAGAAAAACATCTTTCATATTATTAAAAAGCGCAGCTTTTCTTCTTCTTGGGTTTTAGAAAGAGCGATTCTTTCTTCTTCCTTGCTGGTGTGTAATATCCAAGGTTTTGTTCTTCTCTGGTGCGTCATATCCAAAGTAGAACAACGGTGAATCAAAGGACTTCCATCTCCTTTGTGTGACCTATCGACCTACGTCCCTTGAAGCACTTGTGCTTGCAAGGCTTATCCCCCTTACTCCCAGCTCTAGAGTGCTCGATTCTAGGGAGTTCATGTCAGATAAAGAGAGTCTTACGACAAGTTATCTAGTCCCATCATCCAACTTGTAAGATCAATTCATATCGATCCTACATCACACACTCACGATGGACAATTTTACATTTGACATGTGGGACTACGACGAACGTCTCTACTTGCACCACGCTGGAATCTCTTGTAAAATTGCTTCCATTAATTTGCATCATCTAGGAATTGAATATTTGATTAAACCGGCTTCCATAATGTTTTAAGTATTTCCATAATGTTTTAAGTATTTCTATTCATTATATAATTTAATAAAACATTATATAAAATGAAGTTCATGACAGCTAACATTAAGTGAATTTTGATCACGATACTATTAAGGATGTACGTTGTGAACCAGAGAAATGTTAGTGGACCAAAAAGATCTCACTGATAGTTGAATATAGAACGCGTAAAGTCGACTTCTTCTCCTCCTAGTACACATGACAAATGAATATTTGATTTGAATTTAATTTGGAATATTCTTGAAATGTACGTGGGAGCCTTTGAAGTGAAGTGAGTCAAAAACTTAAGCCCCACCATCAAAAAACGATCTGAGAAATTGAAAATCCAAAGGCTTGAGTAAAGCTTAGAGATTCACCAGAAGAGTAAAGCACTTTCAACGGACAATGAATTAAGGGGTATTTGTAATGATACATTAAACAAAACCAACATTATATTCTTCTTTAGTTTTCTTTCTTTTCCTTCATTTGTGTCTTTTTGAGTTTTCTTTTCTTTGTACCAATGATTTGAACTTTTTGACTTAAAAGTGTAATCAAATAGTATCATTAAATAAGTTTCTCATGAGAAGTAAAGTTAAGAAGGCATGGAAGATTATATCAATACTATAGATATCATAGCTCTTTTAGGGACAGTCGATAAAACTGAAATGATATAGGATACTAGATGAATATGATTCCAAAATATATAAAATTTATATTGATCATGCCTTCTAAAATATATTGGGACTAGTCATAGTTTAGAAGGCATGGATTGGTTTATCATTTGTGAATTGATGAATATGATTCCAAAATATATAAAATTTCAGTATAAAATGTTAATGTGCAGTCTATCCTAATTTGGATGTCATCTATGGTCCATACTAGCTGATCATTGCTTGAGAGATTTAGTTCATTGGCAAAGTGGCAGTAAATTTAATTTCTGAAACTATAGTAGTCTTCCATTGATTTCTTACACGTTTTCTTAATTTCCAAGTCAACATAATTTAGTTTTGGACAACTCCTTTCTATACACTATGAGTTTTAAGAGATAAATATCTCCTTTCAACTTGGAGCATGCAAAAAAATTTATGTCAAATTTATTAAGAAAACCTTGAAACTTTTTTTTGGCAAAAAAATGATAATATTTCTGTTAATAATTGTTGGGGATTTGCATGGTTTGTCACGTATTTTAGGTTTAGTTAATTTTTTTAGTTTTTTTAGCACTTTGGGTACACTTCCAAATTTTCCGAATTTGCTCATGCTACAATACGACGAGGACGGTTGTCTACGGTACACGGTAAAGTAAATGGAAGGGTAAAATGGTCTTTTTACAGACGAAAGTGTTAAAAATTTAACTATTTTTTTTAAAGTGTTAAAAAATTTACAAAACCTAAAATAAGTGACAAACCAAGCAAAATATTTCATAATTGTTCGAGTATTAAACAATATAACCGATAGACATATTTAAAGATATACACTACATGTACATAGTGTTGACATAGTTATGGTAAATTAAAGATCTGTCAAAGTTTCTTTTCTCAGAGATTCTGTAAGAAAAAATAAAGCATTTGTTTGGTTGGATGTATGAGAAGGAATTTTGACCGTCGAATAAGGCATTTCCTTTGTTGGAGGTGAAATATTTCTTTTTGACTTTACAAGACTATATAAAAAAGAGTCAATTAAATCAATAATTAATTAACTAGCTTTCAAATCGGGATTGATTATTAGCCCGTTTAAGCTAATAACTATTTATATTTCTTGAATTCTTCGATTAGCTTGTTAGATTCGTTTGCTTCTTTCACGAATCCTTTTTTGGCTTAGGCCTCTCCAGTAGGTTTAGAGGGTTTGCCTCTTTCCTTTCTTAAATCTATTCTCTCTCGTTTCGAGTAGAGCCTCAACACGAGCTTGTTGGAACAATTTTATTAAGTCAAATAAACTTATTAAAATAGTGGAAGTGAACGAAAAATAGCCCAACAAAGTGTTGATTAATTAAAGGAAGTGTGTGTGTGTGTTTTTGTCCCACATTGGAAACAATGGGAAAAACATACATGTATATATATGGAGGAACCATGGTCCTTGTTCAAAAGGCTAACACCATTGGTGTGTTAAAGAGAGGATGGGGGATCCCCATGTGCGCCGCCGCCGCCTAGCCTAGCTGGGCTCTGGTCTCGTGGTCAGGGCCATCGGCCCAATAAAAAGTTTTTTTGGGACAAATTTTTACAAACGCTTTGTCTCAAAATTGAACGTTTAATCCCGCGTAAGTAAGTAAATACCAGATTGAAAAACTTAAGATTAATTCAACGATTATAAACGATACAACAAGAAACGAATTATGAAAGACAACATTCGAGACAGAGCTATTCCATGTTAAAATGGAGACACGGAGTCGAGATATGATCTCTTTCCTTAATTCAATAAATCCCCCGTAGTGATACAGAACTGTAGGATTTTTGAATCCCATGATACAACCGTGGCGAGACCGTTTCACACTCACTTGAAAGCGGAATCTACGAACTATATACTACGATATACTCTTGAGGTAAAAACTTACAATTAAAGACAAAGAAGACGAGGGAGAGAAGATTGTTCTAGTTGAACAAATTGTTCGGTGTAATTGTTTATAATCGTTGAATTAATCTTAAGTTTTTCAATCCGGTATTTACGGTATTACAATCTTAATTCAATAAATCCGCTTCTAGCCTATCGCTAAAATCGGATTGAGAATTTGTCAACTTGTTTAAAACGATTTCGAATCGGCTTTCTTTTTTAAAGAATCCCGGAATTGTGTTATCCACTTTCTTAACGGATTTGCGATCCGCTCTTTAGCATTTCCGCGAATCGTTCTCGAAACAGTTAAACACAACGTTTCTGCGAACGTTTTCTAAAGCGAGTTTGCAAAACGGTAAGGAAACAGATAAGATCCGGAGCTTTCCAGCATTTTCCCGTAAACAAGGAAAACGAAACGGTTTTTTGCGAACGCTCACTAGCGATTCCGCAAAACGTTTGAAAATACTCTCGTGTGAGATATAACGGTTTAAAACGCTTGTTTAGCATATTGAATCGTGTGTTTAATTTCAATTACTTGAAATTATTCTAATTATCGTTTTGTTCTTGTGTTGAACATACTTGCAATTATGGCTCACAAAAACGACAACGTCATTGACGGTATTCTCGGCTTAAACATTGATGGACCTCTGACTTTAGATGCCGCATTCGCTGATGATGCAACTAATGAAGGATCAACTGGCAATGCCAATCGAGTGGTCCATTCAAACACGGTCACTACAAGACCAATGCCGGAGAAATTCGACGGACAAGGCTTCAAAACGTGGCAACATAAGATGTATTTCTTCATGACCACACTCAAGCTGGACAAGTTTCTCAAAGAGGATAAACCAATCCTTCAACCTGGGAACACTGACGCTTTCACTGTGGCAAGTGTTGATGCATGGACCCAAGGGGATTTCTTGTGCAAAGGCTGGATCCTGGGCCGTCTGATCGACCCATTGTACTTGGTGTACAGTCAGTCTAAATCCTCCAAGGACTTGTGGCTCGCTTTAGAGAAGAAATACAAAGCTCTTGATGCTAGATGTCAGAAATTTGCAACTGCAAAGTTTCTTGACTTCCGTATGGTGGACTCCAAACCAATGATGGAGCAAGTTGAAGCTCTTCAACTCCTTTGCCACGAGATAGCGGCGGAAGGAATGTGCATCTGTGAGATCTTCACAGTTAATTGCTTCATCGAGAAGCTTCCTCCGAGCTGGCTGGACTTCAAGAACTACTTGAAGCACAAGCGAAAGGCTTTGTCTCTCGAAGACTTAGTCACACGTTTGCAAATGGAGGCTAGGAACTGAACCTCAACCAGCCTTCAAAGTCGTGACTACGACGTGAACGTGGCTGAACACAAGTTCAAAGGGAAATGTAAAGGCAAATCTGCGGCTAAGCCAAATCTGAAACCTACCAATTCTACAAACTTCAAGAAGAAGGGTTCGACTGAACAGAAGTTCAAAGGAAAATGCCACAAGTGTGGTAAAATTGGCCACAAAGCTGACGTGTGTAGGAGCAAACCCAAAAACACCGGAAATGCCCAATCCAACCTCACAAAAGCTGACTTGTGTGCTGTGGTCACGGAGGCCAACATGGTTGATGACAACCAAATGGAGTGGTGGTACGACACAGGTGCCACAACCCACATATGCACTGATAGGCGCATGTTTAGCACGTATCAGAAGAGCAAGTATGAGGAGTAGCTCTTTATGGGGAACTCCGCATTTTCCAAGATTGCTGGTCATGGGAAAGTGGTGTTAAAGCTGACTTCGGGAAATGAAGTCATCCTTAAAAACGTGAAGTATGTCCCAGACATGAGAAAGAATCTGATCTTTGGCACTCTTATGAGCAAAGCCGGATTTGCTGTCTACTTCGACTCAGACAAGCTGATTTTGAAGAAGTATGAGGTGTACCTAGGCAAAGGGTACATGAAGAATGGCCTGATCAAGATGTGTGTTATGAAAGTCATTCGTAATATGAAGCATCGACTTCTAATGTTGTAACTTCTGTTGTTGAATCTGTTTCAAACATTTCCATCAATGAGAAAGATCCAGTTGCTTATTTGCTTGAGTCATTTAACATTTGGCATGAACGGTTAGGACACGTTAATTCTAAGTCGAGAAAAAGACTAATGAACTTAAACCTAATCTTGACTTACAAAACAAGTAAAGAGAAATGTGAAGTATGCGTACATGCAAAACTCACAAAAACTCCATCCCCTCGTGTAGAGAGAACAACCTAACCTCTCGATTTAATTCATACAGATTTGTGTGATTTAAAATTTGTTCAAACTTGAGGCGGTAAAAAATATTTTGTGACTTTCATAGATGATAGTACAAAATATTGTTACATATATTTGCTACGAAGCAAAGATGAAGCCTTGGAAAAATTCAAGGAATATAAAATCGAGGTTGAAAACCAACTCGATAGAACTATAAAAGTAGTTCGAAGTGATAGAGGAGGCGAATATGATGGACCATTTAATGCATTCTGTAAAGAACATGGAATTATCCATCAAGCGACAGCTCCCACCTGAATCTAACGAAGTTGCGGAACGAAAAAACCAAACTCTTAAAGAGATGATGAATGCAATGTTGCAGGAATCTGGGTTACCCCAGAACATGTGGGGGGAAGCGTTGCTTACCACTGTTGATACCAAATTTAGCACAACCCGATAATCACACAAGAATAAGCCGAGATGGCCGGTGAACCAGGTCGGTCGTCCGACCATCAAGGTTCGATGTGAGGTCGACGTGAAGGTCGGCCTTGTCTCGACGACAATGAGCTAATACGGTGGAGAAGAAGAATTGATTTTATAGCTGAACCCCGAAGGGCTGCCTACGTACCCCGGGATGGGGATCAAGCCAGATCGTAGTTCACAGTTACATGATGCGTTCGGCAGGATGCCGAGTTCATAGGATGGCGAGTGAGATCGGAGAACTCGTTAGACGCGTTCGGCGTGGTTGATGTGGACTCTTGTTCGGCGAGTCTTCATGTTTGATGAGTTCGGCACGTTCAAGCGAGTTCATGTTCGGAGAGATGAAGTCGGTGGTCGATGGTTATGAGAGTGAGCTCGATATGCCTTTAGCTCGGTACGTCTTTGCCGTGATCGTGATGATGAGCTCGGCGTGTCTAGTTCGGTACGTCTTCATGGTCGACACGTCTTCATGATCGGCATATGCCATGTTCGGCATGTGCGGCGAGTTCGGTGTGATTTCAAATGAGCTCGGCACATCTTGATCGAGAGCTCGGTACGTCTTTGAGCTCGGCATGTCTTTGCCGTGATGGCGTGAAGTTGTTATGTTGAGTTTGAGATCGTCATCTTTCATGGTTGCACACGCACGTGGTTTGGCATGCACCTTGCTTGGCATGCAAGTCATAATCATTGTTTTACTTCTTGTCGTGAATGTTTGGTACGTGATTATGGCGGTAAGTTCGGCGTGATGTGCTTGTCACGAGTGAGCTCGGCATAAGTAAGCTTGCGGGAACGAGGTCGGCATAAGTAAGCTCGTGGGAGTGAGCTCGGTCATCCTTGGTGAGTTGGCGAGTTCGACAAGTTGGTGAGTTCGGCGTGCCCTCGTGATCGGAATGCTCGGTTTGTTTTTGTCATGATTGTTATCTTCGAAGGGTTGAGCTCGGCGATAAGCATCATGGCGTGTTGAGCTCGGCGATGTCATTTTCTCTCTCTAGAATTCTTCTCTCGAGAAGTCGTCCCCTCTTTCTCTCTCTTCCTCCTTATTTATAAGGTTCTTTGGCGGCTAAACTCGATTCCTTTTTCCTTGAAAAACCGGACTAGTGGACAAGTGGGTGATGACGTCATCGCTGACGAGGTGCTGACGTCATCGCTGATGGGCTTTTGTTTTTGGTGGGCCGAGCTTGATTTGTACTGGGCTAGGGTGGGGTGCTAAATCCACCATCACCAACCACCAATGATATCCTCAACAAAATACCGCACAAAGTCACTTGTAAAACACCATATGAACTTTGGAAAGGTGTTGTACCCTCATATAAATACTTGAAAGTGTGGGGGTGTCTCGCAAAAGTAGCAGTACCACTTCCTAAAAAGGTCACAATTGGACCTAAGACGGTGGATTGTATTTTCATCGGATATATACACAACAGTAGTGCTTATCGGTTTCTGGTTCATAAATCAGACATACCGGATATCCATGTTAATACAACTATGGAATCAAGGAATGCTTCTTTTTTTGAACACATGTTTCCGTGTAAAGATAAAAATCAGAAACGAACTCGTGAAGAAAAAAAAGCAATTACCTCTGTAAATGAAGCAAGCACTCCTGGCACATTTTTAGATGATGCAGAAGAAGTTGCAGATGAACCTAGACGTAGCAAAAGAGCTTGTAAGAAAAAATCTTATGGTGAAGATATCTTAATGGTCTTTCTTTTAGAGAATGAAGCTCGAAGTTTCATTGAAGCCATGTCTACACCAGACGCACCTTCTTGGAAGGAAGCCGTTAATAGTGAAATCAACTCCATTATGCAAAACCATACATGGGAAATAACCGATTTACCACAAGGGTTTAAATCACTAGGGTGTAAATGGATTTTCAAAACAAAATTGAAAACCGATGGCTCAATCGATAAATACAAGGCTAGGCTTGTGGTGCAAGGTTTCCGGCAAAAAGAAGGCCTGGATTTCTTTAACACCTACTCTCCGGTAACGAGAATAACTTCAATTCGAATGCTGATTAGTTTGGCAGCATTAAGAAACCTAGAAATCCATCAAATGGATATGAAAACTGCCTTTCTAAATGGTGATTTAGAATAGGAGATTTATATAAAATAACATGAAGGGTGTGTTGTCCCGGGACAAGAACACAAAGTATGTCGACTTGTAAAGTCGTTGTATGGACTCAAGCAAGCTCCAAAACAATGGCATGAAAAATTTGACAACGTAATGATGTCAGATGGTTTCAGTATAAATGAATGTGATAAATGCATATACATCAAAATTACTCCTCACGGATATATTTTGCTCTGTTTGTATGTTGATGATATGCTAATTATTGGTAGCAATAAAGACATAATCAATCGAACGAAAAACATGCTAAGCAGTAAGTTTGATATGAAAGATATGGGACTTCTTAATGTCATTCTAGGGATTAAAATCACTAGAAATTCTGAAGGAATCATTCTATCCCAAACACATTATGCTGAAAAGATCATTGAGCGGTTTAAAGACTACTCAAATGGGACAGCAAAAACTCATGTTGACTCTCAACTTCACCTAACAAAAAATACAGGTGAAGCGGTGTCACAACTGAAATATGCAAGAGTAATCGGAAGTCTAATGTACTTAACCAATTGTACAAGACCCGATTTAGCGCACGCAGTCATGTACTGAGTCGCTACACTAGTAATCTATGACATATACACTCAAAAGCCATAACAAGAGTATTGGGCTATGTACGTCATACTAAAAGTTATGGTATACACTATGGTAAAGAACCGGGAGTTTTGGAAGGATACAGTGACGCAAACTGGATTTCCGACTCCAAAATCTCAAAATCCACAAGTGGATATGTCTTTAGGCTTGGTGGTGGAGCAGTGTCGTGGAAATCTACCAAATAAACTCTGTTGGCCAGATCAAACATGGATTCTGAGTTTATAGCGCTAGACAAAGCCGCAGAGGAAGCAGAATGACTTCAGAATTTCTTGGAAGATATTCCAATGTGGGAGAAACCAGTGCCAGCATTACGAGTACACTGTGATAGTCAATTGGCTATAGCTCGGGCACTGAGTAATCTCTATAATGGTAAATCTCGTCATATAAGAAGACGTCATAAAACCATTAGACATTTAATCTCAAGTGGTGTAATCACAATTGATTACATTAAATCAATCGACAACCTAGCGGATCCGTTCACTAAAGGTCTGTCTCGAGATCAAGTTGTTAAATCATCAAGAGGAATGGGATTAATGCCTATGACTTAAGAGGAGGTTTGGCGGTAACCCCACCTACATGACTGGAGATCCCAAGAAGTAGGTTCAAAGGGAAAACTAAGTCAAACTAAATCTACCAAGAGCACTGTGAGACTTTTGTCTCTTCCCAGTTCTCAGGATGATAAACAGTGCTAACCTGTATGTTTTAAGGATAAGCGTAAGCTTTTAATGATTTGAGTCCAAGCTTTAATATCTAGAGTATTACATGATACCCCTTTAAAATACAGGCTAATGGCAAATCACCTTATGAATATGAAATAGGGCCATTTCTAGGAAAATGATATTGATGGTATATTTTCCAAGTTCACTCATGATTAACCAGGCAAGTTCAAGGCCAAAATGAACCCAATATAGAACAAAGTTCTACGAGAAATGAAGTTGTGTTATAGCTATTGTCTAGGTTTACATCAAAGTCCGGAGGGTTCAAGACATCATGTTCACCCTTTGTTCGAGTAAATCCGACAGCTATTAACAATGAATGGTTCAAGGCTGAAAAATTGCTACCATCTCATATACAGTAAATTTTTGTTTATACTCTCGATTGTTTTTCTGTCTAGTCAGTAGAGTCAGTCTAGTCAGTTACGTCTAGTCAAAATAGTCTGTCAAGTCTGTCGAGTCTTCGTATGTTTAGAGTCTTTTCTATTCATGTGGGGGATTGTTGGAACAATTTTATTAAGTCAAATGGGCTTATTAAAATAGTGGAAGTGAATGAGAAATAGCCCAACAAAGTGTTGGCTAATTAAATGAAGTGTGTGTGTGTATGTTTTTGTCCCACATTGGAAACAATGGGAAAAACACACATGTATATATACGGAGGAACCATGGTCCTTGTTCAAAAGGCTAACACCCTTGATCTCTAAAAATTGAACGTTTAATCCCGCGTAAGTAAGAATTTTTTCCCGTAGATCGGTTTACCACTGAAAGGGAAAACAAATCGAGTCATCTAATACGTCGGCTATATGTCGGTATCAACTCTCCTTACGCAACACCTTGCGGTGCCCCCTTGCGCGCCACTTGCGGTGCCACCTTGCGCAACACTTGCGGTGCCACCTTGCGAGCCACCTTGCGGTGCCAACGGTGTGCGTGCGTCATGGCATGGGTCATCAACGCCACCTTGCGTGCCACCTTGCGGTGCCACCGGTGCTCGGTGCATCATGGCGTGCGTCATCAACTCTCTCCTCCTCGCCTATATATACGGCCTTCATCTCTTCATTTCAATTACACCAAACAATTTGTTCAACAAGAACAATCTTCTCTCCCTCGTCTTCTTTGTCTTTAATCGTAAGTTTTTACGTCAATAGTATATCGTAGTATATAGTTCGTAGATTCCGCTTTCAAGTGAGTGTGAAACGGTCTCGCCACGATTGTATCTTGGGATTCAAAATCCTACAGTTCCGTATCACTACGGAGGATTTATTGAATTAAGGAAAGAGATCATATCTTGACTCCGTGTCTCCATTTTAACATGGAATAGCTATGTCTCGAATGTTGTCTTTCATAATTCGTTTCTTGTTGTATCGTTTATAATCGTTGAATTAATCTTAAGCTTTTCAATCCGGTATTTACGATATTATACAACTTAATTGCGACGGTAATTCCAACATTAGAATAATTTCCTTCCTTTCTTGTTCTCCCACGTTTCCTTTTTCACCCCAAATCTTTCCTTTTCTTTAGCCCTCGTGGTAATCAAGCCAATTAGAGATATGAATTCCCTTAAACTTTTCTCAGAATATTGCCACATTAAAGGCAAATTCACTGTTCTGCTTATCGACCCTCTTCCTAAGAACACTGATCTTTGACACTTACGGTGTATCAGAGATCACAAAATAACAAAGACCATGGCTGACCATCTGCATAAGGCCATAAACGCTTTGTCGATTGACGATAGCGAACCAATTGTCCTGCCGGATGACCCAAAATTCAAAATGTTCGATGAGAATGCAAACAATATCCTCGAGAGACTTCTGAACCCCAACTGCCAACAAATGGCGAAGATGATTGAATACATGCCCAGGGCATGGAGAGTCTACGACAGGGTCCGTGGAATCGCTCTATCAAGAGACCACTTCTAGTTCGTTTTCCAGCGTGAAGAGGATTTGCTTACGGTTTTTAAGGATATACCTTGGTCCTACAATCATTGTACTATGGTACTGGAGAGATGGACTCCCTCGCCATCACCCGACTTCCTCTCTTCCTTTGAAGTCTGGATCAGAATCAAGCATATCCCGTTGAATTTCTATACGATATATACGATGTACGAGCTGGCCAAAGCTATTGGGAAAGTGGAAGAGATCGCCTATGATCCCAAAGCCTCTATAAAAACATCCTACATCCGAGCAAGAATCATCTTTGATGCATCACGCCCAACGAGAGATGCACGAAACCTAACCCTCCCTACGGGTGAAAAAGTGGTCATCGAATATGAATATGAAAAACTTCATAAACGGTGCTTCCACTGCCTCCGACTCACCCATGAGAAGATCATGTGCTCTATGTTGAGGAAAAATCATCATGGATCTAACAAGCCACTACCCAAGAAGTCTGATCTTAAGCCTTCAGAGGAGACCAACACCGCAAAAACTGCTGCGACACACCGTCTGGAAGGACTGCCAGGATTCCCTCCTCTATTTCCTGAACTTTCACAACAAGACAGACAAATGGTGCTGCGATACATATCTCACGCGGATGAAACAGAGATACAAGCTAGAATATGCAGAGTCCAACAATCTATTGAAGAAACAGTGGCGGAATCGTCGGCGAAGCTTACCAAAATCACTCGTAACTTGGATAAAGGAAAGTGACATGTCTTTGACTATGAGGAGGAATGCAATCGAGTAAAGCGCATGAGTCTGATTGGTGATAACCTCTAGCATCTGCTCCTAAACAAACCCGACACAAACTCCAAAAAGCAGAACTCTCTTCAGCTAGCTTTTCCTCTCCTCTCTCTGAACAGATTCCAACGGTTTATAAATTTGGGACTTCTAGTAAGCTCTCAGATTCCGGGAATTCTCGATCAGGGAAAAAGGAGAGGAAGAGACCGAAAACTTGGAAAAGAAGATCCAGACCAAACAAAACTCCGCTTAATGACGTATCCCACACAGTAACGGAAAAAACTTCCACGGACGGCTCATCCAAACGGAAGCCCGAAACAGAGTATCAACCAATAACGAGCAAATCTCCAGAAACCAACGACAATACAGTGGCTTCCGATTTGAAGCCGTTGCCATCCTAATGAGCATTTTGAGCTGGAACTGCCAAGGAGCTGGAAGCACCGATGCAGTTCGTCGTTTGCGGGAAATACGTAAAAACTATTTTCCGGATTTTTTTATTTTTGTCGCGACTAAGCAACGTTTTGGTTACATGGATAATTTTAAAGAAAGTTTTGGTTACAAGCATATGATTACCGTCGGTATCCTGTCGGAAAAAGCCATTCCAGACGGATTTCTGACGGATTTGAGCCGTGGAACTATCTCCTCAGAAATCGAAATCTGTCGGAAATTCCTCGGAATTTTCTGACAGATTCCCGATGGCTGAATTACCCGACGGATTTTCGAGGACCAGTTCATCCGGGATAATTCCGACGGATTTCCGAGGACCAGTCCGTCCGGGATATTTCTGAGGGAATCCCGAAGGCCAACATAACCGACGGATTTCCGAGGAACAGTCCGTCCGGGCTAATTCCGAGAGATTTCCGAGGACGAACAGACCCGACGGATTTCCGAGGACCAGTCCGTCCAGGATAATTCCGAAGGATTTCCGAGGGCCAAAAGACCCGACAGGTTTCCAAGGGAAAAGCCATCGTGGAATATCTTGATCGGTTTGAAACCGATCACCAAATCCCTCGTAGCACATCTTGATCGGTTAGGTGATCGGTTTCAAACCGATCCGATTCTAAATTCCGTCGGAAATTCCTCGGAAATTTCTGAGGGATTTCCGACGGATTTAAAAAATTCGATTTTTTAAAAAAAAAAAAATAAATAAATTGAACTATTCATTTATTAAATAATTTATAAAAAACGAAAATGAAAAATTAATTAATATTTAAAAATCTTATAAAATAAATATTATTAAAATTTTTAGAAATTGTTGGAAAATTACAAAAAAAAACTAAATCAAAATAAATCAGGCGGAAAATCTGCGAATTTTTTTTTCATGAAATCTGCCAATTTCCTGCTCTTCGTTTTCTGAGTCGAGAGCTCGTCCTCCAAAGCCGTGACCTTCTCCCTGAGCTCTTTGTTTTAACGGATAATGTCTTCATCCATCGGGAAACCGAACGAATAAGTTGAGGGTTGGGTCGCAATCTTACCCAACCCTGGCCGCCGACCTTTTTTAACGGGTACCTCATACAAAAACATTAGATCTTATTAACAAATAATTATCTAAATTGAAATGATAATCTATAATTTTTACTTACCCCGAGCACTAGGTTGTTGATCTCGACCCGAGTGAGGTCATTGGAATTAGTGATGCCGTCCTGCGATCTCTAGGTCAGGATCTCGTCATGCGCCTTCGTCACCTTTTCGACGATCTCCCTGACGGCACCATCTTGAATTTGTTTGGTCTTCTTGTTAGTGTGCGTCCTCACCATCACTATCAGGTGATCCGGAGGTTCGCCGTCTTCCTCTGTCTAGAAAATAACTAAAATCGTTAGTTACTAATAAATATATTAAAAATGATATTTGCAAATAACTAAAAACACCAACATACTTACCATTTTGATTTCGGTTTTTTTTTTAAGCTCTTCGCCCCGTTGTTGTGGACAGCGGGTCCCTTCCCTTCTTGGGGACTCTTCCGGTTCTTGGAGTTAGTCTGAGAGAGAGCTTCGGTCTCTGGCTCTTCCTAGTACGAGATGTAGTCCTTCCACACTTCCGCGTTCAAGCCTTTTGGCTTATCTCCATCCTTTCTCCAAACTTGCTTCCACTCGTACATGTTGCGCGAGAATTGCGTGGCCCCCTCTCTTTTAAATTCCGTCTCCACCGTTTTCGTGATGGTAGACCTTGATATATCATTTTTTTACCCCTTTTAAGCCATGATATAAGTCCGTTTTATAGAGTCTTTCTACTATTTTGTAGTGTTTTAGAGTTTTTTACAGGTTTTAGCACGTTTGGAGCATAATTGGAGATATTGGAGCTTTCTGGAGCATTTTGGAGCAAAACAGAAGTTCGTGTAGCTGAGTACCCGATTTGAAGCCCTTGTATCGACCGACACCACTTGGTGTCGATCGATATTGAAACTATGAAGGAAGGAAGCGTGTCATTGTCCGAGTATGGATCGATACTACCTTAGTATCGATCGATACCAGCGTCCATGGGGAAGGAAACGCGACTTTTATGAAGAGTTGAAGAATTGCAAAATTACCCAGAAGACTTTATTATTTACAATTTAGCCCAAAACGTGTTTTAGGTTTATAATTAGGTTTTTGAGCCACTTTTGTTGGCAAGACTGGAGAAGACTGGATTACGCTTTATTCTACTCTAGTTTTTGGAGAGACAACTCTGAACTCCTGTTTCTTATTGATTTCTTTGATGATCTATTCAATCATGTTGCTTGTTTCATTCTCCATGTCTGAGTAGATCCACTGTTAGGTTCAGGGTTCTCATAAGGGTATTTTTTTAATGTTAGGTTAATTGATTGATTAGGATTCACCATCTGAATTAGTTTTTCACCATAGGTTGTTCTCATAGCTAATTCTAGGTTGACGAATCTAGAACTTAGATCTTAGGATAATTGATTAGGCACGAGAGTGCGATTAATTACCTGACAGAACCTAGGGTGAGCAAAATAACTATTCGCAAAGAGATTTGGTTTAGTTGTTTTGTGAACAAATCAAACTTGAAATAAAAGCTGGTTTAGACTTTAGGATTCGCAAAGAGATTTCGAATTCTAGGATTTAGACTTAGATAATTTTCGCAACGAGAGTTGGTTAGCTATACTTTAGTGATTTGAGTTCAAGAACCGCGCTAAATCTGAATCATGTTAGTTAGTTTATCTACATTCATTGAATTCCTGAGAATTACCCTGAATCTATCTTTCTTCCAATTGACTTACAACACGTTTAATTTACGCACTTGCTTTCAATTACATCTTTTGGTTTAGCTTAATTCGGATCTATATAATCTATTGCGTGAATTCTAGAGTTCTTGTGTTCGACCCCTACATATACTACAACAACTGCTTTAGTACTTATAGGGTATTAATTTGAGCATAGCAGACCTCCAATTAATTTCTTGCTACAAAAGAAATAGAATTAAAGATGTTAAAAAATCTCAAAATATAACAAAAATTAAATAAATTATAACTTACCGCAAACGTTAGAAACCAAGTGTATATTTCGTCTGACGGAATATAAAAAAGCCCCATTTTTAGCATTCATTAAAGAGGCAAAAGACAACTTTGCCCATAGTATTTGAGATCTAAGCAATTGTGACTAAATCGGAGAACCTAAGCAATCGTGACTAAATCGGAGAAGCCAGCATCGGAAAATCGTCGAGCCAGTGGACGAAGAGCCGAACCAGATCGGCGGAGACGACAATGACAAGAAACCGACGAGAGAGGATTCAGGTACATGAAGTTGCGAGAGCGTGGCGAAGGAATTGGCAGCGAACTCGGGTAGAGCAGACTCGGGAAGAGAGGGAAATGACTCGGCCGAGTTTGTTGAGTCAATGAACGAGTCGAAGGGAGAAGCCGAAGCGAAAGAAACGAGTGATGTGCAAAGCTCGGCGAGCTTGCCGAGAAAGGAGTCGATATAATTTTTTTTGATAAATGGCTTCTTTGGATTCGATATACCACTGTGATACCATGGTGGTGGATGCTGCTTAGTGACTGATTTGAATTTGATTTGAATTTGACTTGGACTTGACTTGTTGATGTGTTGCTGATTCTGTTTCTTCGTTTTGCAGGTTTGTGAGATTCGTAAACACGCCTGCGATTATCGAGAGATTTGCGACTCTAGAGAAAGATATCTTGCAGATTGAGCATTCCATTCAAGCTAATGAAATTGCCAATGCTGCTGGTGCTGAGCAAATACAAGCCGGTAATCATTTCGTAGGCGTAGAAATAACTTACTAAAAGCTAGCTCGTTGCCCGTGTCTGGGCAGCATTCATGGCCTTGAGATATTATCAGCAGAATGTCGACTCAACAACGAAACAGCAGCAGCTTGATATGCCACATAGAGTTTATTTCAGGAAGAAGAAGTTGATTGGTGAAGATACGAGGGAAGAGGAAGTGCAGAGTTAGTCAACAGAGTTGACCAATCTCAAAGAATAACGAATAAATGAAAGACTCCAGTTCATTTAGAGTCTCTGAAGATATAAATAATTGTCATTGTCCTTTAGACAGTGTTATGCATTTTCTGAGTTTGAGATTGTTGAACGATATGCGTTCTTCAATGGAGCTCTTCTAGATTTCGTTTTCTGTTTTCTGTTTTTGTTCATTTCGGAAGACTTTCCGAAATACGTTATATATGTTCCTAAATACTGTTCATTTTCAAAAAAGGATCAGTTTTCATCATTTGTATCTTTCTCTTATTTCTTTGTGTATCCAAAACAACAACACATTTGTTCTGATGCTTCATTTACGCATGGAAATCAACATGAAATATCGTTCTGTTTTTGTTCATTTTGGAAGACTTTCCGAAATACGTTATATATGTTCCTAAATACGATTCATTTTCAAGAAATGATCAATTTTCATCATTTGTATCTTTCTCTTATTTCTTTGTGTATCCAAAACAACAACACATTTGTTCTGATGCTTCATTTACGCATGGAAATCAACATGAAATATCGTTTTATGTTTTTGTTCATTTCTGAAGACTTTCCGAAATACGTTATCTATGTTCCTAAGTACGATTCATTTTCAAGAAAGGATCATTTTTCATCATTTTTATCTTTCTTTCTTTCTTTGTGTAGACAAAACAAGAACACATTTATTCTGATGCTTCATTTACGCATGGAAATCAACATGAAATATCGTTTTTTTTTAATAGTTTTCTGTTTTTGTTTATTTCAGAAAACTTTCCTAAATACGTTATATATGTTCCTAAATGGTTCCTAAATATGTTGCATTTCCAGAAAGGATCATTTCAACATTTGTATTTTTTTTTTTCTTTGTGTATGCAAACAACAACACATGTTTGGATGATTCATTTACGCATGAAAATCAACATGTGTTGGTGTTTGCAACATGTGTTGTTGTTTGCATACACAAATGTTTCTTTCTTTAAAATCAACTTTACATATGCTTCATTTAGTAAGGTCTTCCTAAATCGTATGTTTATTACTACTTGATCAAACAAAAAATTGGAAGCCTTTCTAAACTTTTACAAAATTCTAGGTAACAGAGATTCTATGTGTAGATCATAAACAAATCAACATTGTAGTAAAGAGTTTTGTGGTCAAGAAATAACTTTGCCAGGTTACAAAGGTTATGTGCATAGACCTTGTTCTTTTTGCCATCTACCTGTCAGATCAGGGTACAGTTAGAGAAAGGATATTAGAAAAAAAATCATGTTGGTGAAAATTCACTATCACGTTGTGCCCACCATAGAAAATCTCCCAACCCCAAAATTGGAACAATCACCACAATCAGCTGCAGATTGTAAGAATTTCAGTTAATGAAAAGGCAAATTCCAAAAATACACAGTACAATTAGATAAGCAGAGAGGATTGATAGATGAGAGGGTAATCACCCAGACGGACACAAATTCTAAATGTGTAGAAACCATCAAAATTGGATCTTTTTGGGTAGAAATCTATCGAAATATTTTTCTTAGTTGTGTAAAAAAGGTATGAAATTTGGTGATTCTTAAGTCCCGAAAAGAATGAATGAAGAAAACAAAAAAAAAAAACTTACCGAAGACAAGTTCATCGGAGGAGACAACGGAGAAGCAAGTGAAGAGATTGAGGAAGAGAAGCAGGGCAATGAAAATTGAAAACAAAGATGCACCGACTATTCTTGATGTAAATCTTATCCGCCACAGCTAATCAGCCAATGACCCGCCTCAAGCCCCGAATTCATCATCCTGTAAACCGTTGTTGGTGTCCATAGACGATGACGTTAGAGACCGAATTATTGATTAACTTAGGCATTACCAAATCTGAAAATCTCGAATCGGAAAAAGAAGTTGAGAAATCTCGCGAGAAAGACGAGAAATTGAACTAATCCGATGATGACGAGAAATCCGGCGACAGAATATAGGGATCGAAGTCCCGGAGAAAAGGGAAAACGCTCGGCCTCAACGAGAGAGAATATATATTTGCAATGTGGCTTTTCTTTTTTATAGTGTGGTTTATTAACAAAGAGATGCTAAATTATTGAATTTTAAGTTTTTTTTGTGGTATTTTGTAGAATTGCCCCCAAAAAAATGTACATGTCCAAACTTTTCCGGGTATCTTTTCATCATTTAGTAATAGTAATTCAACAAATTGCCATTTAACTAAATAAATACTTTTTTGTCATTTTGCAAATCGACACTAGTATTCTTACTATTTATAAATAGTTTATTTTACTATTATTTTCCAAACTATATATAATGTTCGCATAGTTTGAATTGAAAAGCAATTATTTAAGTGAAAACGACGTCGTTGTCATAATAACCAATATGCGGTTGGTTTAGTGGTGAATCCCATGTCCCTCCAAATGGAGGTTAAACTCAGACTGCTAGTTGATTCCCACGTTAGGAGAGGCTAGACCCAATCCTGAGCCTAAGCAGCACAAGTCAATGCTTGCCGCTTCTATGTTTATTGAGTGTATTACACTGTATAGCATATTGTAAAGTGATATTTACATTAGATAGCATATTTTGACATTCTAACGCATTGTCCACTTATTGGATGACAAAAAGACATGAGTGTCTTTATGACAAATCAAAATTTACAATAAACATTTTTTCTCTTTATTTTTTTTTTCGTGTGTACATGATAATGTAGATGCATATGTCGTGGACGGAACAAGAGATTAAAGATGCGAGAGAAAATAATTTTTCTCTCATCTGTTTTGTTTTTTATTTTTCTATATTTGTGAATGACATAAAACACTTATATTTTGTCATTATTTTAAGATCAATTTTATTATATTTTAGGTGTCAAACAATTTTTTTTTAAAGAAAATATAAAAAAATCAGAAGTCTAATTAGAAATCTATTTGAATGATGAGCTGTAGAAAATGTAATACGGACATATGGACGTGGACATAATTGTGTGGACAGTGTTTTATTGACATATCAACGTAGATAAACATTTTACACAAATATCAATTAAAATTGGTACACAGAAATATGTCCACCGTACTGATTATATGTGTTATTGTTCTCGAAATTCGCTAAAACGCAAATAGACAATTTTCATGGACAAATAATGAATCAATAGTATCGTGGACATGTTAGCATTTATCATGGACAAAACATGTGTGTCCATTTAGTATCGAACATTAGTATTAACCAAATGTTTAATGTAATATGGACATATGGACGTGGACATGATCGTGTGGACAGTGTTCCATTGACAAATCAATGTGGATAAACATTTTACACAAATATCAATTAAAATTGGTACATAGAAACATGTCCACCGTACTGATTATCTGTGTTATTGTTCTCGAAATTCGCTCAAACGAGAATTGACAATTTTTCATGGACAAATAATGAATCAATAGTATCGTGGATATGTTAGCATTTATCATGGACAAAACATGTGTGTCCATTTAGTATTGAACATTAGTATTAAAAAATGTTTAATGTAATATGGACATATGGACGTGGACATGATCGCGTGGACCGTGTTCCATTGACATAAGTGGACAGTGTTCCATTGACATGTCCACATCCATATGTCTATATTACATTGTCCACAGCTCATCGTTCAAATGGATTTCTATTTAGACTTCTGATTTATATATATATATATATATTTTTTTTTAAAATCTTGTTTATAGTAAAATGGATCTTAACATAATGACAAAATATAATTTTAATTCATTCTAACCAAAAACATTATTTTATGTCATTCACAAACATAGAAAAATACAAAACAAAATATATGGGAGAAAATAATTATTTTCTCTCACATCTTTAATCTTTAATTCTGTCTACGACATTTGCATCCACGCGAAGAGAGAGAGAGAAAAAGGGTTTATTGTAAATTTTGATTTGCCATAAGGGCACTTATGTATTTTCGCCATCCAATAAATGCGCAATGTGCTAGAGTGTCAAAATGTGCTATCTAGTATAAATATCATTTTAAAATGTGATATAGAGTGTAAATAACCCATTTTTATTAGAAACATTTCGGTTTTTAAATTCTAAAATGTCTCTTAAGTCTAGTGATAAATCACAATGGCCTATATTAAGATTTCACTAGTTTAAACTTTGAAACTAGCCCTGGGCATTCGGGTCCTCGGTTCGGATCGAGTTCTCGGGTTTTGGGTACCGCGATTGGAGATCATAAGACCCGAAATGGACCCGAGTACATTTCGGTTCGGTTCGGGTCTTGTTGGGTTCGGGTCGGTTTTATGATTTTTGGAGAAACCCGCAATGGAACCGAAATATTTTCCGGGTCGGTTCGGTTTCGGGTTGAACCCGAGAAATCCGAATTACCCGAGAAATCCAGATTTTATGAGACAAAAATCAGTGATAATGTCTACGGGATATCTCGAACTCACAAAGATATCCCAAATCAAAGCAAAGTACAAAGAAATTCCTAAAGCCAGAATCTCACCAAGCTTGGCTCGAGATGGAGATGGAAACAGATACTGCTCGAGAAGGAGTCTTCGAATCGAGACATAGATTAATCGAGAAGGAGTTTACCTGAGATTGTAATCTCGATGAAGATGAATGAGGGGAACGGCGGAAGATCTCAGTTAGGGTTTCCAGATTTCCTTATTTGAGTATTATTAAACACTTAAGAAGAAACAATTTCGATTTTCAAAGGGGGAAGAGGAATCGATAAGAGATTCATAATCAGATGTGTAATTTTGTATCAGTGTATGTATGTAATCATATATGCATAAGTATATGAATGATAATGACTATATGTGATAATCGATATATACATAATACATATATGGTATGTTCGAATTTTCGGGTACCCGATCGGGTCTCGGGTTCTACCCGAACCGATCCGAGATCCGAAGTAAATTTATGCAGGATCCAATAGGGTTTTAGGACAAAACCGAAACCGATTCGAACCCGATTTTTTGGGTCGGTTCGGGTCGGGTCTAACGGGTCCGGGTTTTATGCCCATGCTGATTTGAAACTGCATAATTCTTTTTTTTTGTTTGACGTTTTTTCAATAAAACTTTTTTCTCTAGTTTGTATTTTTTTTAAATTCAGGACCGGTTCTGGATAAGACTGCTCTAAACAAAAAAAAAGGTTATTACCCGCTCTGATCTCAGTCCGAGGAAACTAATATTAAGCCCGAACTTCTTAATTAAAAAGGAAAAAAAAATCCTTGTCATAATATTTAAAGTTGCCTAACGTAGTAATTCATCAGTTTTTCTTTACACAGATCAGCAATTGGTTTAAATCATTTATTAGTCCCGAATTAATGATTAACTTAGCTAGTTAAGTATAGGACAAGCTAAACCTCGAATTTCAACTTTCTACTAATTGCCTTTTCGTAAAGCGGTAAAACTTGATTAACTGAAATAATGGTCAGGAGAGTATCAGTTTGTAAAGCTAAACCTCGAATCTCATGCGTTGATATTTACAGTAATTTGGAAGTGGCTCTCATCTCAAATACTTGTTTTGAGTTTATTTTTTGTCGGCTACTTGTTTTGAGTTATTTTACTGTTTTGAGCTATTTTACTGTTTCTTTCTTAATAAGTTCATAAAAGAATTATCTTTCTAACCTTTTTTGACTGGCTAATTGTTGAGAAAACTTACTTTCTAATCACTAACTAACTCATCATTATTTCCATCAACACTTTTGATTATCTACTAAATAGTATAAACTATAAAACACCAAAAATCAAACCGTTGGAAAATAAAATTTCTCAAATAGATTTTTTTTTTTAATATATAATTTCTCAAATAGTTAGACTTGACAACCTTAAAAAATATTAATAAGCAAATAAAAGAACCGACCAACTCGTATCTATTATATAAAAAGTGAGTGTGTCTCACAAGAGTGTGACACATCAACACTCACTCTTGTGACACATCATCTTTGCTAAAAATAAATTAAGAAAAGATCTCATCAATATATAATATATAAGAGGCTCTTCTTTATTTATTTTTTTGGAATACTAGGAAGTTCTGGGCCGAAACCCGTAATCCTTCAGGTCCGGAACCACAACATGTAATATTAGTTCCGTCACAAGCATCACTTGATCATGTAACCTTTACGTTTTGCCTAAAATACTTTCCAATTGAACTAATTACACTTGGTAATATGAGACTCTTATTGATTAGTTTGTATTAGTTTCTCATCCCAAGACGATTCATCTTTTGTACTTCCTCTCTCCTTTTGTAGTCAAACCTTTCAAGCTCCCTTCCTCATTCACAATCAATTCGTTTGAGATGAAAACTGAGAACTATATACATGTTCTGTTAACCATGACTATCATCAATTTTGTCGACGTCATTATACGGCTAAAAACAAATCATGTCCTCCAATGTTTTTGGCTTGAATTGTGGTATGTAAGTCCATGATCTGTCTCTCACACTTTGTAAAGTTATACTTTGAAAGCTTCATGAACATGTGTGACGACTCTCTATCTTATAATACCTAACCAATTATATGTTAATTTCGTGTCCATGCGCAGAATCAAACGTTTGGGAAAAGGATCATAGACAAATTCGGGATAGAATCCGTTGCTTAAATGGGTTATTATGCTAATTAACCTCAGGTATTGGTTTTTTTTTTCTCAAGTTTTCAGAAAAGCGTATGCCATCTAGAGATAATAGAGATCAGTTTCATTAATGTCTCCAACAGATCTTGGAAAATCACTGAGTAGAATACAAAATCAATAGGAGAGGAGTTCCCTTCAATTAAAATTTTAGTTTAAATTTGTTAAATCAAATTTGTATATTGAAGCTGATATAAGTTTCACATCTCTCAAACTCATCTCCTTCCACACGTTGCATCAGACAAAGAGTGCATCTGGAAAGTCACAAAGGAACACCACTGTTATTTTTATTCTACCAATTTGTGTTCACTCACAAAAACTATTTATACTTATTTCTTTGAAACAACCACATAATTCACGTTTATTATGTATAATAAACATGCACTTTTGAGACAAAGCTTTTATATATATGTACACTTGAAATACTTTGTTTGCTTACTCGAAATCTAAGTTAAGAACAACATATATAGTTTTTGGCAGCATAAGACTAAGGATAGGTTGGTTTGAAAGATTGGTATGCACTATATATATGCAGCCAAAACATGAAAAGAATTATCAATCAAAGAAAGAAGAACTGGTCAATCTCTTTCAGTTGCGGCAATTTCGACAGCATGCAATACACCTTTGATATGTATTTCATCTTAATTTGCCTAAAACTATATATGTTTTCTTAGTGCATGTTTCTTGATCATTTTTTTGTTGCAAGCAACGGATTCCCAGTCTCTTTCTGTAGACTATGTAGCGAGTACAAACGTAGGGAAGGAAGGAATGTTGGAACTATTTTTATAAAGCTTGTGGGCTTTATTAAAATGTGTTTGTGTGAATACGAAATGGGTTTAGCACATCCAAATGAAATGTTTTTATTGGGTATAATTAATGTGAGGAAGTGTGGAAAGTCCCACATCAGAAACAAGGAAAGTTTCCTTGTGGTATATATATGGATTGGTTGTATCATTTATTCAAATGACTAACAACAAGAGAGAAGGAAAGACCACACGCGCGCACCACTCATTGGGCTCTTAGGCTCTTATATGATTAATGGTCGTTGGGCTTTAGTCCGAGCTATTAATTTTGGGCCAAATTTTCGCAGAGCTATTGGGTGTCAATCGATACTTGTTGGTATCGATCGATACCAACAACAAAACCCTAGCCGCGTGACTTACAAAATATTCTGCGGAATATTCTATTCTGTCTGCGAAAAACCTAGCCTCTCTCTCCTATATATACTAGTCGATTTTCATGAGAAAAATAAGAGATCATCAGATCATCAAACACACTAAAATCACACAAAAGATTTCTAGCAAAGTTTCTCAATTCCCTACTGCTTAGAGTAAGTCTTTTTCGAGAGTATCGTAGTTATTATGTTCGACAGATCCGTTATCAAGTGGTTGTATCCTGGGACTCATGTATCTATTAAAACCGTCGCACTACGGGAGATTCTTTGAGTTAAGGAAAGAGATTAATCCTCGCCTCCATTGATAATTGTTTCTGCTTCATCTCCTTTCTGTAGATCGTTTTACATTATCTTTCCTTAACGTTTATTTATCAGTCTGTGATTAAATCAATATCCTGTTATAGTGCAAATTTTTGGTCTTACAGTCTTAACTCAAAGAAGATCTGATTTTCGTTCTATTACTTCAATCAGATCTTTAATCACGAGTAAATAAACGTTTTAAAACGATTTTTTCAGAATGCTGATGATACTCATACGTTGTCAAACGCTAATTCAGCGACTCGAAACGTGAAGTAGAGGCAGTTTCTATTTGTTAAAGATTTTTATAAAAGACGTTCAATCGCTTATGATACTCAAACGTTATCAAAACGCTATTTTAGCAACTTGAAACGTGTAGTAGAAGCGATACTGCTTTTAAACGTCTTTTACAACCGTTATTAATTGAGATTAATAAACGGTGAACTGTGGTTCAAATCTGGTTCGATTGCGATCGATACCGCTTGTCGTTTGCGAACGTCTAAGCATCGATCGATACCATGTGTGTATCGATCGATACTTGTGCTGCATCGATCGACACTGTGCAAAATTTTGCATTGATCGACACTTAAGTAGCATCGATCGATACCGCTTGTCGTTTGCGAACGTCTAAGCATCGATCGATACCATGTGTGTATCGATCGATACCTGCGCTGCATCGATCGACACTGTGCAAAATTTGCATCGATCGACACTTAAGCAGCATCGATCGATACCGCTTGTCGTTTGCGAACGTCTAAGCATCGATCAATACCATGTGTGTATCGATCGATACATGCGCTGCATCGATCGACACTGTGCAAAATTTGCATCGATCGACACTTAAGCAGCATCGATCGATACCGCTTGTCGTTTGCGAACGTCTAAGCATCGATCGATACCATGTGTGTATCGATCGATACCTGTGTTGCATCGATCGACACTTAAGCTGCAACGATCGACACTTAAGCTGATCCTAACGAAGAATGATATGTATTTGGGAAAAGGTTTTGTTTGTGATGGTTTGTTTAAGATGTCTGTTGAGGCAGTTATTCGTAACAATGATGTAACCGAGGCTTCCACCTCAAAGAACCTTAAGATGAATGATAAGAAACCATTTACCTATCTCAGTGAGTCTTTTAATACTTGGCATGAACGGTTAGGACATATTAATTTCAAGTCTATGAGTAGATTGATGAACATGAATATGATTCCTAAATTCAAGATAAGTAAAGACAAATGTGAGATTTGCGTCCAAGCCAAACTCACTAAAACACCATCACCTAACGTTCAAAGAACAACCGAGACTCTAGGTTTATATTCAAACTAGAGGTGGAAAGAAATACTTCGTGACCTTCATAGACGATTGCACGAGATATTGCTATATCTATCTACTGCACAGTAAAGATGAAGCCTTGGAAAAATTCAAAGAGTACAAGCTGGAAGTTGAAAACCAACTTGAGAAAACCATAAAGATGGTTAGAAGTGATAGAGGAGGTGAATATAATGAGCCATTTGACGCGTTATGTAGAGAACATGGCATTATTCATCAAACGACCGCTCCTTATTCACCAGAATCTAATGGAGTTGCTGAAAGGAAAAACAGAACTCTCAAAGAAATGATGAATGCAATCTTGCAAGAATCTGGGTTAGCCCAGAACATGTGGGGGGAAGCTCTGCTTACCTCAAATTATATCCTGAACAAAATTCCACACAAGGTCACGGGAAAAACTCCCTACGAACTTTGGAAAGGTAATGTACCTTCGTACAAATACCTGAAAGTGTGGGGGTGCTTGGCAAAAGTTGCAGTACCACTTCCGAAAAAGGTCACCATCGGACCAAAGACGGTAGACTGCATCTTCATCGGATATGCGCACAAAAGTAGTGCCTATCGTTTTATGGTACATAAATCAGATATACCATATATTCATGTAAACACGATAATGGAGTCAAGGAATGCTTCATTCTTCGAAAATGTGTTTCCATGTAAGGATAGAGGAAATCCAAAAAGAACTCGTGATGAACGAGATGCTGACAATGAAGCAAGCACTTCAGGCACTTCTATAAACGAAGAAGAGGAAGAAGTTGAACCTAGACGAAGCAAGAGAGCTCGTAAGGAAAAGACATTTGGCCCTGAGTTCATAATGGCATTTCTGGCAGAAAGTGGTCCAAGAACCTTCACGGAAGCAATGTCTACACCTGATGCACCTTTCTGGAAGGAGGCATCTAACAGTGAAATCCACTCAATTATGCAAAATCATACTTATGAGTTGGTAGATCTACCGCAAGGATGCAAACCCCTTGGGTGTAAATGGGTCTTCACTACAAAGTTAAAGATCGATGGGTCCATTGACAAGTATAAGGCAAGACTTGTGGTGCAAGGATTTCGTCAAAAGGAAGGATTGGATTTCTTTGACACTTATTCTCCAGTGACGAGAATAACTTCGATTCGTATGTTGATTGGAATTGCAGCATTAAGAGATCTTGAAATACATCAAATGGATGTTAAGACTGCCTTCCTAAATGGAGATTTAGAGGAAGAAATTTACATGAATCAACCTGAGGGTTATGTTGTTCCCGGACAAGAGAAGAAAGTATGTAGACTTGTGAAATCTCTATACGGACTGAAACAAGCTCCGAAACAATGGCATGAAAAGTTTGACAGTGTAATGATGTCAAATGGTTTTCACATTAACGAATGTGATAAGTGCATCTACATCAAAAGTACTCCACATGGATATGTGCTGTTGTGTCTGTATGTGGATGATATGCTCATCATGGGAAGCAACAAAGATATAATCAAACAAACAAAGAATATGCTTAATCGAAAGTTTGATATGAAAGATATGGGATTAGCGGATGTAATTCTAGGGATTCAGATTATTCGAAATTCCAAAGGAATAATTCTATCTCAAGAACACTACGCTACAAAAGTCCTAGAACGGTTTAAGACCTACTCAAATGGGACGGCAAAAACTCCACTTGACCCTCAACTTCATTTGACGAAGAATTCAGGGGACGCTGTTTCACAAGTGGAATATGCAAGAGTTATCGGAAGTCTTATGTACTTAACGAATTGTACTAGACCCGATTTAGCGCACTCAGTAAATGTACTAAGTCGCTATACGAGTAATCCAGGTCATACTCATTGGAAAGCCATAACTAGGATATTGAATTTTCTACGTTATACTAAGAGTTATGGGCTGCACTTCGGTAAAGAACCAGCAGTATTGGAAGGGTATAGCGATGCTAATTGGATTTCCGATTCCAGAAACTCCAAATCCACGAGTGGATATGTTTTTACCCTTGCTGGTGCAGCAGTATCCTGGAAATCTTCCAAACAAACACTCTTGGCTAGATCAACCATGGAGTCAGAGTTTATAGCTTTAGACAAAGCTGCGGAGGAAGCAGAGTGGCTTCGGAACTTCTTGGAAGATATCCCGATGTGGGAGAAACCAGTGCCAGCATTACGAGTACATTGCGATAGTCAGTCGGCTATCTCTCGGGCACTGAGTAATCTATATAATGGTAAATCTCGTCATATAAGAAGACGACACAAGACCATTAGGCAATTGATCTCGACTGGTGTACTCACGATAGATTACATCAGGTCGGCTGAAAACTTAGCGGATCCGTTTACCAAAAGCTTGCCGCGAGATCAAATTCTAAAATCATCAAAAGGAATGGGCTTAAAGCCTATAGACAAAGATGACGTTTGACGGAAACCCCACCTATGTGACTGGAGATCCCAAGATCTAGGTTCAAAGGGAAAACGAACTTGAGCTGATTCTGAATTGAGCACTGTGAGCCTATGTCTCTGCCCAGTTCCTAGGATGATAAAACAGTGCTACCTGTGAATATTGAGGATAAGCGTTGGCTTTTAATGATTGCATAGCTGTGTAATAGTGGAGTACGACAGGATACTTCTGAATACAAGTTGATAGCAGATCACCTAGTGAAGTGTGAAATGAGGGCCGTTTCTAGGAGAATGAAGGACAGGCTATATTCTCCAAGTTCACTCACGAAAAACCAGGCATGTTCAAGGCCAAAATGAACACAATAGAGAACAAAGTTCTACGAGAAAATGTCGCTGTGCGATACCTGTTGTCTAGGTTTACATCAAAATCTGGGTGGTTCAAGACATCATGTTCACCTCCCGGCCGAGTAAACCCGACAGATATTAAAAATGATTGGTTCAAAGCTGAAAAATGCTACCTCTCAGATACAGTTACATTTTCGTATACTCTCGAAAAGTCTGTCTAGTCTAGTGAGTCAAGTCTAGTCTAGTCAAGTCTGTCTAGTAAAGTCTAGTCAAGTCTGTTCAGTCGTCATATGTTTAGAGTCATTTCTATTCATGTGGGGGATTGTTGGAACAAAATTTATAAAAGCTTGTGGGCTTTATAAATATGTGTATGTGTGAATTGAAATGAGGCTTTTGGGCTAAAAGGATAAGCCTTGAAAAAAAGGAAAAAGCCTAAAAAGGAAAAGCCTTGTGAGGGACATGTAAAAAGTCCCACATTGCTAGTTGGAAATAATTTCCTCTATGATCTTCTCCTATATATAGGATCGCCTCTCTTGAGAGAAAGGCATCCGATTACACACAAAACCACACTTGCAAAAGAAAGGTTCCTTCAATTCTCTACTGATAAAAGTAAGTCTTTTATTTCGAGAGTATCGTAGTATAAAGTTCGATAGATCCGTTATCGAGTGTTCGCGATAACGGATTCAATGGTTGTATCCTGGGACTCACGAATCTATTAAAACCGTCGCACTACGGGAGATTCTTTGAGTTAAGGAAAGAGATTAATCCTCGCCTCCATTGATAATTGTTTCTGCTTCATCTCCTTTCTGTAGATCGTTTTATATTATCTTTCCTTAACGTTTATTTATCAGTCTGTGATTAAATCAATATCCTGTTATAGTGCAAATTTTTGGTCAAGGAAAACGTATTAGAGGTAAAATTTGGTTAGAGCAAGTAGCTAATATTATATAAGCACATTAAAGGGGAATAATTTATATTTCGATGATAATTACGTATCTATTTTGTGTCCTCACATCATGTTGCGACTTGCAAGGAGTATAGATGATGTCTTTGATCATGTTATAATTGCTTTATAACCTAATATGTATATAACTTTTTAATCTACTCTATAGGATTCGATTCAAGATTTGGTAGATACTAAAGATTTGGACGTTGAAGATCACGGCCATGAGAGTTATAGTTCGTTATTGCCCAAGTGATCTCGCATTTAATTTTACACGTTCCTTAGACCCTTTTTGTACTTACATAGATATTCCAACTTTTGTGTCTTCAAGTATCCACTGATGCAAGAAAAGTTTCAGACTCAGATGAGCTAATTTGCTAAAAGTAAAACAGGACACACTTATTCAACTCTAAGCTTTGTTACGACAGGTAAATTTACAAAGAATGTGTATCTAACAATATGATGAAAAGCTCTGTCTTTCAAAGTCTTTTACACTGCTTTTTTAATAAATAAAAGATCCCCACCAAGCGTATTTAGCTAAGAAAATTTGACATAATTTTTTGTTTTCCTTTTCCAGGAGCTTCTTAAAATGATTTAAAATAAAAACATGTCTCAAGATAATCATATTGCATATTTAGTTATTGAATTCCTGTGTGATTTTCATATCATAAGCAAGTAAGGTAGTATCATTTACCTTATCATACTTCTGGAACATGTAAACTAACATGAATGGTTTAAAAAAAGAAAAACAGAGCAATTAATAGTTTCACGAATAGAGTTAGAGACAAGACACGTTATGTTATGTATAGAGAAACCTTAACCTTAGTAAAATGGTAGAGGTCACTACGATTCTTCAAATGGGAGATCTAGATAAGATTTCTAAGCGGCTCTTAAGGGTTTGTGAGAAAGAGATTGTTCAAGAGGCTTGCCACATGTCGACAACGTACTACAAGTGAATTTTAGGAAATAGTTGTATTAATAAATTTATTCATTCATTGGTTGGCGACTAATGTATTCGAAAATGGTATGTGTTTGTTGGGATTATTTTTTCAAATAAAATGAAACACCACGTATGAAAAATCGATTCGCCCAAGAAACATATAAAAATATTACTATTTTGTTCATATACGAGAATTCATGATGGTATCAAAATAGAGATTTTGACAAAGAGAAAACACCAAAATATAACAGATGAGTGTAAGTAGTAAATTGTTTCTCAAATCTCATTTGATATTGTTATAATTTCCATCTATGTTTTCAATTCTTTCAACCAATAAAAAAAACACTATATTAACGGCAAGTTTGTGAAAAGATATATATATATATATA
>PKMM01056265.1:225185-297382 GCA_002933915.1 Eutrema heterophyllum
AAATATACCTAAAACCCTAACTTATGAAAAAAAAAAACCTATATATATCAACCTTAGATCTCTCTTTTTCAATTGTGCAGTCATCCGTTTTTTATTTTTTTTTGTCGTCTAAGGTTTTTTAGTTCATGAATTGATCATTTATTTCTTTGTTCATAGTGATAGATCTTTTTTTTTTTTTGTTATTTGTTTGTTTTTGTTTAGCTTTTTGTGGAGATAACCGATTGATTCTTTTTGTTTTTCATGTTTGCGTGTAGATCAATAGCCATACTTCGACATAGTTCGCCATCATCGATCCCGGTCCATACCATTCTACATGACTGGATATGGCACACTGATGGAAAACTGAGCTTCTTAGGTTTTGTCAAACTGTTGCACGGTGTATCTACTTGACAACCCTTAGCGAGAACACGGTGAAGAAGGTAACTCGGTGTTGTGACGGATTCAAAAGAGGAATAACATACAACAGCGAATGGATGTCAAGAACTTTACTGAATCCTGGAGTGGGCTTGTTTTCAAGCCCCATTCCTATGTTTATAGTGTTAAAAAGGAATGCAAAGTTCCGACAAAGAGAGTATCAAAAACATCCGAGAGGCCTGGAAAGTTGTAATAAAACGATATTCCATAGTGATGGTCTTCCTGGTAATATAAGACAGAGATTCAAGAACATCCTTTTCTCTTTTCATTTGCCTGTCTCCATATTTTCCATGAAAAAAGTTTCACAATTTTAGCTGTCTCTGAAATGGGAGGAGTCGTCTTCTCCGCCGGGAGCTTTCACGCATAGATCCCAGAAGATCTTCTTGTGATCAGCGACGACGTGGAGCAGAAGGGCGTCGTATCCGTTCTTATTCTTCTCCGATATGTGCCATTTCAATTCTTCAATGAAGAAGGCTTGGAACATATCGCAAGCTTGGTTGGTCACCCAAACTGTTTGTTTGTTCTCTACCACTGCGATATGTTCCAAACCTTCTTTCACGAGTCTTTTAATCGACAAGAAGAAAAAAGTGGCCTTGTGTTGTGATTCATTATATGTGACCTACAGGGACGTGGTATACACTGTTTTAGGTCACTAAAGTTAATTACGTGTTGCTGAAATAACAAATTATGTTCCACACAGGAAATCAAGAACAAATCAATCATGGTCAAATCTTTCATCTTAATTAGTTAAGGTCGAGAACATGAAGTTTTTTAGTGTCTTTGACTCTACGGGTAAGTAGATTCCACCGCTGGGAGAAATCTGTACACAACTCTAGATGTTTAAGATAGAATAAGAAAGTGTCTAGATGACATGAAATCTGCAATTGAAGCAAAAACCCAAAGTATTTTGTTAAACGTAATGAATTTATCCCTAATGTAAGTACATCAAAGAAGGATCCTATATCTCAATCGATTTCACCGCTGGATTTACTCCTAATGTTCAAGTACAGCAAAGAGGATCCTAACAAAAACAATTACTGAATTTATCCCTAATGTTCATGTACATCAAAGAAGGATCCTATATCTCAATCGATTTTTTCCACTTTGAGTCTTCTCGATGTAGAAACTGACGTTGCTTTGATGAGACTACCACCTCCATCCTCAGCTGCTCATGTCTCTAATCTCCGGCCAGCTCATCAATGTATTTTGGTCCACCGACTTTGATCATATGGTTAAAGAAGTGTGGAAGGATAGAGTTTTTACATTTAGATTATAGTAAATTCATTTCAAATTTTAGTGGCTTTTGATTTATTTTTTAATAAAAGAAAGAAGAATAAGAAGATGTCGAAGAAGAAAATGAAAAAAGGATTAGGTACTGTTCTTTTTATATTAAGAACATATGTATTAAGATCATATCTATTTGAATTAGTTTTGAAATTTTGTTATGCATGTACACATGTTCTACTTCTTTTCGTCACTTATGCTAACATGTTCTATATTCAATCCGAATATACTTTTATTTAGAAGAATACAAAGAGACAGAGATACGATACAAAATGGAAGTGTCAAAGATTGTGATGCTGGGAAAAGTTTATTTCTCGCTGAACGTGAAGCTTGGGTTTGATAAAGCCTTTGCCATGGGATTTTTCCATGTGTTTGTTCAAACTCACGATAGTGAAATAACTAATTAGATACTAACAGTGAAATAAGAAGCTTTTAGGAAAGAAGAAACTAAGCACATAGAGGTACATATATGAGAAAAGTTTCACAATGACACATGAGACGTATTGTGGTGTGATTAAAGAGATATAAGAGAATCATGGGAAGTACGATAAAATGGTAATGGAATTGGATCATATATATAGTGAGAAATCATGAGATGGACAAGATGAAGAAAGATATTGAAAGTAAATAATATAAATAAAAGAAATTATGTGTGTGGATCGTCTTTTTGAATATCCGAATTTTTTATTTGAAGCAATTGTATTTTGTATTTCTTGGGAGTTTGAACTAATATCTCATTTATATATTATATTATATAGTTTTGTGATGTCTGAAATCGATATAATTTACGTATTAGTTTGGATTCGTATAATAAATCCAACATGAATTTGTGCGAACTTTGCAATGGGGAAGTGATATGCACCTAAATCTTCTTTTTATTCGTTTACTTTAACATATCTTATAAATATTCATTTGATTGTATAATAAGTATTAATTTCTAGAGCTTCGGTAAATAATTCCTTTGCATAAGTGTACATACAATCACAAGGAGCTTCCTTGTTTCAGTAAAAGACGAAGACGAGAGAAAGACCAAAAATATACTGAAATACCCTAAAAATTTAACTAATATTTATGGGTATATAATTATATTTCGGATATCTCGGGTATCCTATCGGTTCTCGGTTCGGTTCCGGTTCTTCGGGAATAAGAGTTTAGGATCTGTCGGGTATTTTTATAGGTTTCGGTTCGGGTTCGGTACCTCCTAATCGGTTCGGTTCTTCGGTTCCGGGTATTTTTCCCAGGCTTAAATAAAACCATGGAGAATAAGAAGAAGATGGGCCGGACGAAATAGTGAAGAATAACAAGGATAGGAAGATGAGGATGTTGAAGTTTAAGACGAAAACCGGTAGAAGAAGAAGAAAAAAAGGGAAAAACTGGAAGATGAAGAAAACAAAGTAAAAGAATAAGAAACCAAAAGATGAAGAAGACAAAGTTGAAGAAGGTGAAGATGAGAAAGAGATGAAGAATTTGGATAAGACAAAGAATACCAAGGATAAGTAAGAAGAAGAGGATGAAGAAGGCTAATAAGAACCGAAAGAAGAAGAAGAAGAATCCAGAGAATACAAAGATGATGAAGAAGAAGTCAAAGGCGATGAAAAAGAAGTAGGAAAATACGAGTAAAAAAACCCAAAAGATAAAGAAGAGGAAGAAGAATAAGACAAAGCAAAAGCGGAAGAAGAAGAAGAAGAAGAATACACAAAAGAAGAGGAAGAAGAAGTAAGACCATGATGAAGATGCAAGAAAAGGATGAGGAATAAGAAAATTGAAAGATATATAAGAGGAAGAAGAAGAAAAAGAAGAAAAAGTAGAAGTTGAAGACGATGAAGAAGAAGAAGATGGAAAAGACGAAGAAAAGAAAAATAAAAATCAGAAGAAGAATAAAAATAATAATAAGTGGGAAAATACGACGTCGTTAAAGGATAAGAAGGAGAAGAAGATGAATAATTTGGAAAAGAAAAACCGTAAGAAGAAGAAAAAGAAGACAAAGGCGTTGAAATAGGAGAATGAAGAAGAAGAAGAAGAATAAGAAGTCGAAGACGATGAAAAAGAATAGGAAAAATACGAAAAAACCAAAAGATAAAGAATAGGAAGAAGACTAGAACAAAGCAAAAGAGGAAGAAGAAGAAGACAAATCATAAGAGGAAAAAGGAGTAGAAGTCAAAGACGATAAAGAAGAGGAAAGAAAAGATGAGGAATAAGAAAGTCGAAAGATAAGTAATAGGAAGAAGAAGAAAAAGAAGAAAAAGAAGTCGAAGATGATGAAAAAGAAGAAGGAATTGGACAAGGAAGAAGAAAATCCGAAAGATGGATAAGAGAGAGAAGAGGAAGACGAAGTCGATGAAGAAGAAGAAGGAAAAGACGAGGAAGAAGACCGAAGAAAAGAAAATAAAAATAACAAAAATTAGGACAAGACGAAGATGTTGAAGAATATGAAGGATAAGAAGATGAAGGTTTGGAGAAGAAAAACCGAAAAAGAGGAAGAAGAAAACAAAGGTGTTGAAATGAGAGAAAGAAGAAGACGACTAAAAACGAGAGAAAAAAAAAAAAAAAAAAAAAGTCGAAGACCATGAAAAAAAAAATAAGGAACATACGAAGAAGAAAAAAACTAAAAGGTAAAGAAGAAGGAAGAAGAATAAGACAAAGGGATAAGCTCAAAATTAATACCCTAAAAGTACTAAAGCTGTAGCTGCAGTATAGTAGGGATCGAACCACAAAGACTCAAGAAAATCACACAATAGATCAATTAGTTTCGAATTAAGCTAAACAATTCAGTTGAAACAGAAAGCAATAAACAATAAAAGAGTTGATTAAATTCGATGAAGAGAATATAGGCCTAGTGTGTTTCTCAGGAAATCAGAGAATGCATATAACCAATCAGCAGGATTCAGGTTATGCACGGTTCTTGAACTCAAATTCACTAAGCTATAATTAACCAACTGTCATTGCGAGAATTATCTAAATCTAAATCTTTGAATCCAAAATCTCTTTGCAAATCCTAAAGATCTAAATCAGATTTAAAATTCAGGTTTGATATGTTCACAAAACAACTAAACCAAATCTCTTTGCGGATAGCTATTTTGCTCACCCTAAGTTCTGTCAGATTATCAATTGCATTGTCATGCCTAATCGATTAACATAAGATCTAAGTTCCAGATTCGTCAACCTAGAATTAGCTTTGAGAACAACCTAAGGTGAAGAACTAATTCAGATTATGAATCCTAACAAATCTATTACCAACACTCAATGAAATCCTTTATGAGAAAACCCTAAACCTAAAGTGGATCTACTCAGACATGATTAATGGAACAGAAATCATTGTTGAATAGAATTGCATAGAATAAATCAATAAGAAACAAAGGGGTTCAGAATCGTTTCCCAAAAACCCTGTAACAAATCTCTCTCACAAAAATCAGAGTAAAAATAAAGCGTAGCCTCCACAAGTGGCTAAAAAACCTAATTAAATCATTAAAACACGTTTTGGAGTTTCTTGTAAATATTAAAGACTTCTGGGCCAAGTTGCAATTCCTTCAAAAAGGAAAAAGTCGCGATCTTCTCTTTCTGCGAAGGGTATCGATCGACACCATAAGTGGTATCGATCGATACCAAACTTCTGTGTCGACACTTCAGACTGCATAATCCTTGCTTGGTTCCAAAAAGCTCTAGAATGCTTTAATATCTCCAATTATGTTCCAAACGTGCCAAAACCTGAAAAGACTCAAAAAGACTCCAAAAATACTAGAAAGACTCTAAAAACAAGACCTATATCATAGTTAAAAACGGGTAAAAACCATGATATATCACAAAGCAAAAGAAGAGGAAGAACAAATAGAAGTCGAAGATGGTGAAGGAAGAACATGTAGATAATTTAAACTCTTAAGGCTATTGATTTCGTGTTGATGAATAGACAAGGTTAGTAGTTTTGTATAAAAGGATTATCCGGTATGGGTGAAATCGTAGAATAAAAAAGGAGTTTTGTGTCTAATGTTAGAAGAAAGAAGGATTTTAGTTCGTCATGATGTGGCATTTCTCATTTTTAGGCTTTTTATGTTATAAGTTCTCATGTTAAGATCAAGACGTTGAAAAAACAAGAATGATATGATGAATTTGGAGAAGAAGAAATATAATCGGAAGAAGAGAAAGAAGAATTCGGAGAAGAAAACCAGAACATAGACAACGAAGTGGAAGAAGGAAAAGCAATGGAAGAAAAACAAATGGATAAAGCATAAGAAGAAGAAAATTGAAAGATGAAAAAGGTGAAGATGAGGAAAGAGACTAGAAAAAATCAGAAGAATAAGAACTTGGAGAAGACAAAGACGATAAAGAAAAACAAAGATAAAGAAGAAGAAGAAGAAGAAGAAGGAAAAGACGAAGAAGATGAAAAACAAAGAGAAGTTCGGAGAAGACAAAGCCGATGAAAAATAATTCGAAAAAATATGAAGAAAAAGGAAAATAACAACCATAATAAGAACGTAGGGTTTAGGATTTAGAGTACGAACATTGAAAAAGAACATGAAAAATTTGGAGAAAAGAAAGAATAATCAAAAGAAGAGGAATAAGAAGTCAGAGAAGGAGAAGAAAACCGTCAAAAAATTAAATTATTCATGCCCGCGCAATAATATATTAAATATATAGTTCATTACCTGTATAAACGATGGCGACATATATTATATATTTATTGTTTATGTTTTAAACGATAAAAAAAAAATATTTTGATAAAAAAATATATTGTCCTATGGCACTGCTTACTCTATTTTGAGTTTCAAATATCTTATGGGAACTATAGCATAAACGGTGCAAAATGCACAGATTCTTGAGATTTACAAAAAATATGGAAACATATATGATCTATTTTTTCATATTTTAATTGATAAAACACTTATGTCCGTACAAAGCGCTGGCTACCTACTTGTATTTAGAAAAACACCTGATTTTTAACCAAAACTTCTAATTTTATATAGCGGAATATGATAAAACAATTTCATTTACTAACTCACTATTTAAGAGATTATAAAAATATATCTTAGAAAAAGAGTCAAAAGTTTAAAACTGAACCGTACAAGCGATAATTGGAGAAACAAATTGATTCTTACCAAATTGAACGATCATGATCTGAGACGAAACCCGAGATCGGTTATTATTTAAAAGTTGAAAATAAAAAAAGATGAGGCGAGCGTGGATGGAACACGCGGCACTCGGCCTAAGTCATCTCATAAATTAATGACTCAAGACGACGCTCTGCCAACTGAGCTATCGCCCCCTTGACTTTTTCTAAGCTAACAATATAAAATTTAACTCTATTGGTTTTTTTTTAACTATTTAAAAATCGTATAACAGCGCATCTTCCCCAACGCTTAGATTTCCGTCTTCAGGACGCCGCTACAATTCCTGCATTCAGTGCCTCCCATCTTCATCTTCCATACAAGTTCTTTTAAATATGCTTCCTATTGTGGTTTTGTGGTTTTGCCTTTTCTCGGTGATGATAGTACTCAGTTTTGACCAAATTCATGTGTTTCTAGAATTTTTCTAGACGATTTCCTAGGATGAAACTTTGCAGAGTGTTAGGGTTGGTATAGACATTGTTTGGCAAAAAGGGACGTAACATAAGATTTTAACGAATCAATTCACTCTGCCTAGATGTTTAGAACTGTCAAAACGTGCATCCATGTAAAGACAAAATGATGCCTTGCTTCCACATGACTTGTATAGTCTTTGTTGATTCTTTTCAGGTCGAGCTTTTCTCTGATGATATGTTTAATTTTGATGAACTCTGTTACAGCTGAACCTATGTTCTCTAGTTTCAATTTAACGGTTGAGTTGGAACCTGGAAGATGAAGATAGTGATGTTTAGCTCATGGCACACGAATCATTGACTTTTCCTGTTTCAGACAATTGCATTATTACTTCATAACACTTTGCCCGTTAATTATACCAAAAAAAAAAGATGAAACAACAGATACAGAAGATACCAAGTATCGAAAGAGAAAACATGCGTATACAAAAATCAACAACGATGAGACAACTCACCAAAGACAAGCACGCACGTTTGATTTTTCAACACACACACGCATCACACACACACTCTCTCTCTCTTACTAAACATTGATATTATATGTTCAGTAGATGCATTTTACTGACGGAGAGAGAGTGAAAGGCTACGGGAGTTTAGTAGAAGTGGTCATGAGTAAACTAACCTTCGGTTTCTGCAAGCCAAATTTGTTCTTACTTGTTGTCTTGCGCATCCGTCTTAACGGTTTTCTCTTTCTCTTCTTCAACTTCTTCCTCATCGTCATAGTATCGCTCATCTTCATCCTCGCCACTGCCCATGTCATGGTCGAAGTATTCTTCATAGAATTGATCGTCTGTGTCATCATCCTGACCGTTCTCCAGCCTGTCTCTCGAAATTTGTTTGATTAACCTCTCTTGGATACTGTCTCTGATTGCAGTTCCCTACAACATTTTAGGCATTTGCCATTTTTAATCAAAGGTTATACAGAACATGAGTATTGACTTATTAACGCATGTGCTTTTAGTTAATTGTGTCTTCACGATTTTACATACCATCTTATGGCAACCTTCTTCAAATATTTCAAGAAATCCAGCGACCCATCGATCTGCATTCTCTACCCACTCGTTGCGCAGCATTTTTACAGTTTGGATCTGGAAAAACCAGGTTTAGAAATTAACAGAGTAAGAACAGGCAATTGAAAAATTATAAGAAACTTCTGCGGGATCAGCTTGTTCAATTAAGATTCATATCGTGTATGAACATAGTCATCAGAGATCATATTACTAGCTAAAGCATGAGACTGTATGGAGGTTTCAAGCGCAGCAGATACACGTGTTCAGGCTGCTATTACAGGGATGAAACTAATTAGCAACTTGATATCGCCTGGCTCTAATACTATACATAAACAGAAGTCAATCTTTTTGGTATTTAAAAAATTCAAACACAGAAGGATTAACAAGCATCACCTTTCATTGCAATTCTAAAACCAAATAAACACAACAAGAAGATGCAAAAACAAAGCAAGAAACAAAATACTATATATATGTTACTTAGTAAACAGAGTATTAAAGTCCTAGAAGAAGTGAGCGAGGTTCCATTTACGAGAAGTTGGACTGCAAACGTGATACAGTAAGAGTGGTTTCCAAACAGTCACGTTAGAGGGGACACATGTATAGGCAGAGTCAAGACCTAAAATTTAGCTCATTCTTCTTGTAACTTAGTATGACCAGCTTATTTTATAGAATGCAATACAGTCAAAATGATGGACTTATGATGATCAATTAAGAAATAGGAAGTTAGGAGAAGACATGCCTTTTCTCCCACTCTTTCTTGTTGTTCTTTGACCCTCTCCTGGAGTTTCTTTAGCCTCATATTAACTCTAAGTCTCTTTTCCTGTTGCAAATCGACAAATCCAAAGTTAACTCTAAGTGAAAAAATAGCAAAACAACAAAAATGAAGAGGTAAGACAATGATGTCATGCCTTCACAAAGCTAACTCCAAGATCTTCCCTTGAATATCCTCTATCCAGGTTACGCATGACATACTGGTTGTAATCTTTCACTATTCTCATTATTATGTCTGAGGTCGATATTCCTTCAGTTCGCATTGTTTCCTTAAACCTCCCAACTTTCTTAACCTGCATCAAATGCTCAGTTAAACCAGAAATACAAAAGTGTCAGAAGCAGGAGTATGATGAAAATTCTCCCGACTCACAAATTCATAGACATCCTTTCCAGCTCCGCTAGTGTCAGCATACCTGTGGATGATATTAGTTCAAATAAGGTTACTGTAGTAGTTCGTGAATCATCTGTACAACAATAATACTAAAGTTTTCACCATTTCCAAAACTAAATCAAGACTAACACAAAAGAAACATGTTCTTACGGAAGGGAATCATGGGCAACATAGTCAATCCGGTGATTGTCAAGAAACTCTTGGTTGATCACCCATGGTGCATCCGGGATGACTTCATCCACCCATCTGTATAATGAAACAAACGTGTCCTGAAACTTCCTTTGTTGCCACATCCATGGCTTTTACTAAAATACATACAATACAACATAGGAGAAGACAGTTTACTTGCAATGCCGAAGTGATTCATATCGCTCTTCTGCAGTCATTACAGTCCTTCCCTTGTACTTATGGGTAGTTTCATCGTTGCAACATCCAACAAGAAGGTAAGTGTTCGGAAACCTGCTCAACCGATAAAGAAATGGCAAAACCATAGCACAACATAAGAACACGAAACCATTACTCTAATTTTCTCTTTAAAAAAATTCAACTTAACTTCTCAAAATAGAAAATCAAAATTGAAGCACGAGAGTCCAGAAACATCAGCTATTGCGAAATTCTAACAAACGAAACATTTACAAAGACACCCACTAAAATCATACACCACAGTGCTTTGCACATCAAAAAATTCGCAAGTAATATCAATCCACACAGATCAATTATCTCGAGATCATATATTCAGGAAGATTTCCCTCGACGAAAACAAAACTGCACAACTTACAAGGAACCCGACTCAATAGATCAGAGACAAATAACACTGGGACAGCGAAAATTGAGCACGCGCGGAGGGAAAAACAAAATCGAATCAGGGATGCAAATTAGGAAGAACTATCTACGAGAGATAAGAAATACTAACGATTTCTTTGCTTGTTCGAGAGATCGAGCGTGACCAAAGTGGAAAAGATCGTAGATCCCATCGGCGTAGACGCGGACGGGACGATCAGTCGGAGGCGAACTCTGGACGGCTGTAGAGCCGGAGACTGCGACGGCGGTGGAAAGGCCGTCGTCAGTGCGATCGCCGGTAACGTTGCTCATATTCTCCGATGTAAGATCCGAAATCACCCGCCTTATAATATAAACGGAAAACTACAAAAAGAGCTAGTCGCTTCCCTCTTGTCAAACCATTTTTTTTTGCGAATAATATCCTCTGAAGGCAAATCTTATTATAATAATTTTATTTTTATTAGTTGCACAAATATTCTTTTTTATTTAATGTTTTTCTTTGCATTTAATTTCGTTTTCTCACTGAACTATATGAAATCTAAAAGGAAGTGTATTTTATATACATAATTAATTATAACGTATAAACATAGATAAAATTGATAATTGATATCTTCGTTATTCTGAAGAAAAAAGGAAATTCAAGAGTTCTTATCTGGTTTTCTATAAAATATTGTTGTAAAGCTTTAAAGCTTTAAAATATTTGCTGGAAGAATGTTCTTTGGGTTATGTCAATCGAGAGAGGAATGGTGCAGCAGATTTACTATCAAATAAAGCTTATAATGTGAATGAAATGTCTGATTTATAATGTCCCTACTACATGCCTACATGGCTAATGCCTTATTTGTATTACCCGTATACTGTTTAATTATTTAATAAAGTAAGTTGTTAAAAAAAATATATATATTTTCTTTTAGATCGAAAATCTATGGCCGACAAAAAAAAAAGGATCGTACTCTCTGTCTATATTGATTTTAGATGTTAGAAAATACAAGTCTACGCTGATTTAAACCTCATTTGTCTAAGAAAAATTAATGTTATGCGAATTCTGTAAATTCGAATTTATATAATTTACTAAACTGTTAGTACTGCAGTTATTTACTTTAACTATATATGAAATTTCTTTAAAAACAACCTAATATAATAATATAAAGAGTTATTTTACAGAAAAATCGCATTTTAAACCTTCAAAATATAACTTGTAAGCACTTTAAACCTCGAAATTTTTTATCACGTTGAATCATCAAACTAAAAAAGCTCTCTCAAAGTATCAAACTAGCTTGCGCAAATTAATGACGTGACTTTAAATTTATTTTTTAATAAACAAAATTAATTTTGATTATTAACTTATTATTTCTAATAATTAAAAACTTTTAAAAAAAAATGTTCATAGATTTTCTCTGTTTAATACTACTATTTTTGTCAAGGGCAACGAATCGGTCGATAGTGTATACTCCCTCTGATTTATATTAGTTAATGTTTAAAAAATATAATTGTTTTTACATTTTCAATGCAAAATTAAAATTTTTATATTTATTTTTGACCATTTATATTCTGCAGTTTTTTTTATTATTGGTTAAATTATGTTTTATTTGATGTTTTAATTTAAAAAAAAATCAAAAATTTATAATTTTATGTGATTTTTTAATTTACGTGTAGAATCTTTAAACATTAACTAAGAGGGAGTATTACTCTCGGGCGTGGCACGCACAAATCAGTGACCAAGTCCAATGTTGTCTAAATGACCCTCAAGGTCAACGAAGGTTTGTCTATAACTTTGAATGGTAACTAAAAGTCTACAGGAAGGATAAGAAGAAAATGTGACTACTTATTCATATATTTCCCATTCCGTTAAAACTGTAATCAAGTCCAATCAGAGTAAAAGTTACTTCAAAGCCAATTCCAGAGTTTACTGTACAAAAAGCATTCCAATTTTTTACGGAAATGAAAAAAAAAATTTGAAAACGAGAAGAAGCAAATTCTTGAAGCTTGTTCTGTTAGTGGGACAAACGGTGATCACTCGGATGGCTCGGACCAGAGCCCTGAAACTGTGAGGACTCCATTGTCTTCCCAGACAAAGACCACAAAACATGTAAGCAGGTAAGCAACTCTTAGATAGAGGGCTAATCACATTTTCTACTCTAAACAGAGAAGTTATTGCAGTCTCAGTTCAATCTTGAATCAAAGTGATAAAAAACCCGAGAAGGAAGAAATCAGGATTGTAAAAAGAAAACATTTTGAGGAATTGGTTTTTTTTTTTTGTGGCGTTAAGAGTGTTATCTTTACTTCTTATCTGATCTGGGTTTTAATAGCATATCTCGTAAACAAGAGTACGGATACATACCATTTCGTGTAGAGTTTCTTCGATGTCATAGCAGCCACGGATAGCGCTTCCCCTGAAACCCGTCTGTCCCTGAGACTAGACAATACAGAAAAGAATAGGATCCTTCTTTCTTACAACAATTCACTCCGGAAGGAAAAAGATAAAAAGATATGTCTACGCAAACATACTAAAATAACATAAAACATCAACTTACAGTTCCTTGGATGCTTGGTTGTGTTTCATATTGACTCATCCGTCCATGAATTGAATGCAAGTTTCCCTTAAACCATACACAATATGGTTATCACTTATCAGTCTCATCCTTCATTTTTAACTACCAAAACACCTCATCGGACAATTTCAAGCTAATGATACTGGTCAGGGATATAAATTCACATGTAAGGTTTTAAGAAAAGCTTGGAAACTAAAAGAGAGATAGATAAAGCATTTTTACCATGGCTTGTACGGTTGGTGGATGTCCGTAGTAACCATCCTGGATGGAAGAAACCGATGAGAACTGCCAGAATAACAAGAAACTTTTAATAAAACACAATAAGATAAAAATTGTTAAACAAAAAAAAATGAAAAAGTTACAGAAGTGCTGTTAAAACCCACTCCTTGAATAGTCTGTTGAGCCGAATAATAGATCCCAAGAGTTGCTGCACGAGAGCCTAGTTCGGTCGCTTCCATATCTGCTTGAGGAATGTAACAGTTCTCAAAGGTAGGAGCTCTGGGGCTTACTTGTTCCTGCACATGAAAAGATTGTGTATTTAGTTCAATAAATGCCTAAGGCTGAATGGAATATGTAAATGTATTTTGATCATAATAATTTGCCATGAGTAACACTGGTAAGAATGGGAGATTTCAGATGTAGCATAGCACGAACCGGATTACTTACGGTTTCTTGGCGGAGTTCTTCTGACCTATTTGTTGCATCCTCTGGCCCATAGTATGCCTTTTAACACAAGAAAGTCCATCAGATCTTTCCGCTGTGACTAGCAAGCTACAAATAATCTCATAATATTGATGATCAATCTAAAAATCACCTTTCTTTTCTTCTGAGTTTTCTTCTTTTTGGACAATTTTAATGCACAGTCCAACATACTTTCATCTCCTAAGCCAATAGATCCACTTGTCATTAACTTGTCTGGCTCCGAAGGAAACTTGGGAGAACTATTCACACTATTACAGTTCTTCAAGGTTTCCGCCAACAACTTTGAAGCGGTCATGTAGGCTTCATCTGATAAAGATGCAACTTCTCCAAGCTTGACAAAGCGTCTACAAAGATCATCAAAACGTGCCATTCGGTTATGTATAGTGGCACATTTTTCGTGTTTTTCTTCTCTATTGTCACCGTTCTTTGACCAGCGCTTCAATATATACTGAGATGGAATGCAGGAAACATCAGAGTTTTGAAGTACGAGTATTGCATGTTTGCAGAGGAATCCCTGGTACTCGAATAAATGACAAGAGCAACTTATATCCAACAACTCTATGTTCAAAGAAACGAAGAAATTTTGTCGCTTTTCGAAATCTTCAACACAGAATATTGCTGTTGTCTCATCTTCTCTTTCTTTTTGAAGTTGACAAGAAACAACTCCCAGTACCTCAGCTTGGAACTTCTTAAAAGCAGCGTCTGTGTAGATCAAGGAAAGTTGTTTCTCGAAAGCCAAAGAAGACCTCAGTGTAGGCTGTTTGCTCTGACTTTCAAGATCATCCTTTGCTTCCACATCACATCGATATTGCAGAAATTTCATGTAGAGTTCAAAGAAGTCCTTGAATGTAGCCTCTAAGTTCATATATTTGTCGAAATGAGAGGCAATACTTCCAGATCTTTCAGGTCCAGACATTCCAGCTAAACAAATTCCGTGAAAATAATGGGGCACCCACTTTTTCCGACCTCTAAACAACGAGTGAACCCACTCATTCTCGTTAAGTTCAAATTTACCAATCATCTTTGACCACCTCCTTTCGAATTGTTCATCTGTCCAAGAGCTGTGCACACATTTTCTGAAACTTTCCATAAAACCATCATCTTGACTCACAAAAGGATTCAGCATCTCGGGAATTTTACTCATCACATTCCACAAACAGAAACAATGACGAGCACTTGGAAAGACTTCAACAACAACGTCACTTAGAAGCTTATCCTGATCTGTTATCACCACTCCAGGAGCTTGACCTCCGACTGCTTTAAGCCATGTCCGAAATAGCCAGGAATATGTTGACTCACTCTCTTCTCCAATCAAAGCACATCCAAGCAACACGTATTGACAATGATGACTAACCCCAACAAAAGGAGCAAATGGGATTCTGTATCTGTTCCTAATATAAAACGTGTCGAAGAGAACAATATCAGAAAAATTGCAGTAGTCGTGCTTGGCCTTTGCATCAAGCCAAAACACATTTCTAATATGTTTTTCACAGTCGAAATCCACTGCATAGAAAAAACCAGGCTGCTTATCCTGCATGTCCATAAAATGCTCGAGCATTAACTTTAAGTCTTCCTCTTCTAATGCCAATTGAAGGCCTTTCTTTTGGTGTGCTAGCGCACCAGCAGGCTTGTTCTTTCCTCTTACGCTACTATAAAAATCATCTGGACAGATCTCGTGGTTATGTTCTTTTACGAAATCATATATAACCCATTTCTCGTCTTCCTTCCTCTTCATATGCAGACCAGCTTTGCAGCCCGTTTTCGGACATGATCGTGGGTTTATAGCTGCGCTTGACTCGCGCTTGGTTCCAAATCTCGAACACGCTATTTTGACATCAATAAACTTTCCCGACCTTTTTGAACGACGGCTAGCTTTTATTGTGATGCCAAATCCCACTGACCGAGCATATTCCCTGTAGAAATAGTACGCAGACTCCTTGGACTCAAATTCCAGCCCATTTATGGGATCACCAACGGTTGCAAACTGCTCTAAACTGCGAGCATCGTTCCCCCTCGTACTTGCCTCACAAAACTCATCTACATTGCCACTTCTTGTTAGAAGATCTATTGCGACATCTTCAACATCCATCTCATCCAAACTATCAGGACCATCAACACCTACACTTGATCCACTCTATTCATGTGACGGGAGTTCAAGATCTATCTCCGTAAACATAGAATCTTACTCAAGGGGGACCTGTTCTCGTGATAAACTCTGAAATGCAGTGAAATACTAGTTACCAAAAAGTAACAAATCCGGAAGACACCATGTTCGATCAAACACACGTAAAGCAGAGAGTATTGAGCAGAAACCATAACACACACAGTTACAACTTAACATAGCTCCAACTTTATTAACCGAAATACTAATTAGACTAATATTTCCACAGTTCCAACATTTTGAGATTTGCTACTTTCAGATATCCAGCAATTAAATACTAATTAGTGCATCCCACGATCATGGCTAATCCGAAAAACATAACACAAACTCTAAGATCGGACCAGAATCCACTTCAACTTCCTACTTCAATCTCGAAGAAAAGGTGCAAACCCCGAAAAAAAAATTAAGAAAACAGAAACCCAAAATCAAACCTCTCGAGTTCAAATTTTCTCCGTCGTCTTTGTCTTCTGCAGTTCCTTAATTTAGCTTTTCTGGCACAGAGGTGCAAAAGAAGAACAGCATCGCTTCGCGAGTAATGAAAAAACCTGAGAAAATTGGATTCAAATGTCGGAAACTGAACCGCTGAATTTGCTTACTTCCCCTGCAGCGAAAGAGGGAGGTTCAAAATGACGTCGAGCGTTGAACATTACGCCGCCGGTAAAATCAAAAACCGAGCACCTACCGGAGAGAATGTAGGGATTTTTTCTTCTTCTGAATATTCGGGACTTCGGGTTAATTGTTTTCAGTTAATAACAAATGGACCCTTTTATTTTTCTATGATTTGGGAAAAGTTCCACGTTTAAGAGAAGTGTAAAGACAGCCCACTTTGGAAAATAATTGAGGCTGATGTGGCTTATCTCAATCTTGAACTGGCCCAGTTTTTTTTTTATCAAACATAATTATAAAAGTTGTTGTTTAAATTTCTCTCCTGTGACTTTTTCAGTTTCGTTTTCATAATTTTTTTAAAAGTGCGACTGAAATGTAAAGTCCGGAAGAGCATTGGTCACGTTTCTTTGAACTTTGACCCAAAGCGGAAGTTTCGATAGCCGCCAAATTGGCTAACTTGACCACCTTTGGATTTTAAATACTTTTTTTTTTGTGTAAAATTTTAAATACTTCCTTAATTAAGTTCATACATACATAAATAAAGAGTTACAATTGTTGACAAAAAAGGGTTACAATTTACACAGTTCATTTCAATTTTGTAAATCGTGTCTTTGACGAAAACTAATTAATGAGATATCAGTTACGTTAAACAGATTTAACACTCGAGTTAAATAAATCGTGCACAAATGTAATTAGATCCGAAAGTCCAAGTATACAACCGGGATTTCAATAAATCTTTTAATGCATCAACCTATGCAAGTGTATATGACTTATAAATCTCACATCACTAGTTATAAAAATGCATGAATTTACTTGCTACTATTTATTATCAACATTATATTATTTTTCTTACGTACTCAATCTGTTGAACCAAACAAATTTTTATTGAATTGTTATTTGTGATACTAGATTACTAGTTTTGTTGATTTTAAACTCATTGTTTTGTAGTGACCATTTCAATACGGTGACGATTCATTTTCCTTTACTCAACTTGGAAATGAACAAGTTCTGTAAAATCAACCTGATGTGAATTTTGAAACAAAAACAAATTAAAAAAAGGTGAAAGAGTCTCTATTAGGGGGACAATAAATGAAAATAAAAGGTGAGGGGTCAAATCTAAAAGAAATAAATAATAAAAGAAAGAAAAGAGTTTTCATGGTGAGGACGGTTTGGTCGGTCGGTGGCTCATTGGTGCTTGTGGGCCTTCCTACTCTGCCTTTTCCGTCCAGCCAGCCATTCAAGCCACCTCCTCTCTTTTTGTTTTTCTTCTGTTCTTTCCAAATTACAAATCTGCCCTTCCTTTTAGTCTTTTTTTTTTATGATCTTAATTTGTTTCTTTCTAGTACAGAGATTATGAATCATAAAATATTACATATTTAATATTTTGTAAGGTAAATCTATATCCATTTTATAAACACAAGAATTAATTTTGCAAGTTTACGATATACTAGATTAGGTCTCGCGTGATACGCGGATGAAATAAAAAATATTTAAATTCTAAAATTGATAACCCGCATAATTATGACTCATATAATTTGATTTTAAAGTCAAACATTCATTTAGTTATCCATAAATTACGATTTGAAATTCACAATTAAAAATGTTCAAAATTGATCCAAATTACTCATAAACAATCTCTCTATGAATGAATGAGACAGTTCAAAAATCAAATTTCAATATTATATAACTTAAAACTGAATTTAATTGATAAAATTAATATTTCCTAATTTAATATATTATGAATTTTATATAGATTTAATAGTTTATATTTTTCGTACTTTACTTTTTAATTTTATTAGTTTTGATATACTATGAATCTTATATATATATATATATTTAATAGCTACTTTTATTTTATATTTTCTGTTTTTCTCATACTTTACTATTTTTTTATTTTATTAGTTTTCATTTTCTTATACCACAATATCCTTTTTTATTTTATTATTTGGAAAGTTTGTATTATTACATTGACACGTATCACGATCTAAATTAAGGTTTGTCGTATATTAATAATTTTCCTTTTAATTTTAGAATATATTTATAATTTTCCTTTTTTAAATTTGGTCGTGGTTGTAGATTATAAATTTTTAAATTTCCTTTTGTCACTTTCCTTTATTATAAGTTTTTTTACTTATTCTTGTTTTTTCTTTTTTTAAGATTGCTTTTTTTAGTTTAACATTTTTTAATATTTACTTTAATTCATTTTTATTTTTTAATTAAATTGACACATGTCAAGATCTAAATTAACCGTGACAAATGTCACGATCTTTTGGGTGAGAATTATCTTACGTGTCACGTTCACGTTGAGCCAGCTTTATATAATAAGATATTTACTGAGTTAAGAAATTAAATTCTCAAAAGATTATGCATGGATTATTTTATATAAAAGACTATCTTAGCCCATGATTTAAATGACATTTTAGGCATAAATTCATAATTTAAATCTGTAATTGATCTATGCAATTAATTTTTTTAATTGATATCTTTCTATTTTTCATCATGACTTTAACTACAATTCTAAATATTTTGGTCATTAATCAATGAAATGAAAGCTAATAAATTATGCAAACCCTTTAGCAAAAAAAAAAAAAAGAAAGCTAATAAATCGGTTTGTGCCATTTAGGGGTAAGAATGATAATGACAGAAACAAAGGGGTATAATGGGAAATAAAACAAAATTGACGGTCTCCTCGTCCGCCAGATTTGGCTTTCAAAAAAATATGAATCGGCCCCACACTGTCCACTTTATAAACCCTAAAAGATTCTCTTTCTCCTCACACCCAATTTGCATTTCTTCGTCATCATCTACTCTTTCTTTCTGCAATCTCTTCATTTATTTTCCCAGCTGTGAGAAAAATTCGAAGTATCTAAGGAAAAAAACAGGAAGAAAAACAGAGTACCGTCTCAGATTCAGCAGCTTCACTTGGTAAGCTCTTTCACCTTCCTCGTTTTTTGTTTCCCTTGCAAATTCGTGGGTTGTTTTTAATATTTGATCATCTTGATTATATTACGTTATTCTACCTCGTGGTTTTCCTTTTCTGGATTTCTAATCGACCACAAATCCTTTCAGATCGTTTATTTCAATTTTCGAATATGGGTCTGTAGAAAGTTTTGGTTCGGCTGCTTCTTCTTAGTTACCGATCCTATCATTTTGTTTGATTTTGAAATTGATCGATCTAAGCCGCTTGTCTATCTGTTTAGATCTCTGAAGATCGAAATCGTTTGCGATTAATCGCTTCTCCTACGGCGGATTCGTCAGATCATTTTCTAGTACTAGTAGTGTCCAATCTCAGGATCTAGTTTTGTGGTTTACTTGACTTGAGCGTTCTATAGAACACTAAACGCTGAAATTTTGTTTGAACTCTTTGATTATCCATACTAGTTTGAATTTCTTAGAACATATTGGGAAAAAGTATTATACTAATCATCAACCTTCTTTTAATTACCAGATCATACTATTAAATATTTAATACAAGGTAATTAGGAATTAGGCCTACACAAAATATTTGGAACCGAAAAACTGAACCGGAACCGAACCGAATTATGAGGTACCGAACTGAATTTTCATAAATACCCGAATGATTCTTTTTATATATTTCGGGTACCCGGACCGAACGAAAATCCGAATGGGTACCTATGAAATACAATTATATATCCAAAAATATTATGTATATTTAGATTTGAAAGAACCAAAATACCCATAATTACAATTATAAATCAAATATATTAGTTATGTTTAGAACGAAAGAACCAAAAATATCCAAAATTTTTTAATTATATTTGTCAAAATTAAACAATTTTTGCAAAATTTAACCAAACTTTATTTAAATTGAACCATTTTTTTTTATAGTTTTTGTCGAGTATTTATGATAAATTTTGAGTATCTAAATCCGGCCGGAACCGAATACCTGACCTAAAAATGAAATACCTGAATGGATCTTAAACTTCTAGTATCGAAATACCCGAAACCAGAAAGAACCGAACTGAATCCGACCTGAAACCCGAATGCCCAGGCCTTAGGCCTTAGGAACATGTCTTTTTTTTTGTTTGGTGTTAAAGCTTGTTTCTTTTGACCCAAAAAAAAAGAAAGAAGAAGCTTACTTGTAACTTTACAGATAAGTCTTTGTTTAGACCAATTTGGTGTACAAATCAAGAAAAACTTATCCAAGATTAGAAAAAATTCTCTTAGTTCGAATATTCTTGGGTTTAATAAAATAAGATGGAAAATGAAATTTTAGCTGGAAACTGGAACAAGCGAAAAAGATGTTTGTGATCCATCAGCAACCATAATGGTCCTCCTCTTAATGGGGTTTCCTTTGATTATTTTGGTATTTTAACCCAAAATTTTCGTATGATCCACTTGAAAATATTTTTTTTTTTAAATGAAAAATGATAATCTAACGTTACAAAAGTTATAAAATACAAATGCGTTCTTTGTTTTCTTGTTCTAAAATACTGGCCATGAGTCACCGCTGCATCTGGTCGGCGTACCTTACGATTCTTTTTTTTTACCCTATAATATATTTAGATCATTTATTACATATAATAATAATTTTTGTTAGTTAAATTCTTTAAAAAAAAATTTTGTTATAATTTTCTTGGATACTTTTTGTTTGGCATAATGAGAGCAATTTTCTATACAAAAAGAAAGAAATTTTGATGGTTTGGTGGGCACTTTACTTATCTTTAATTTGTTTGGTAGGGCTTTATTAAAATAATAAGCATACCTTATTCATTTGTGCCGTGGTGGAGATTGTTGGTTGTTAAACAGATTTAAACTCTGATAACATCACATGCCGTGGCCAATAGTACCTATTGATCTTTGTCTTCTTTAGATTGTTTTGGATTTTTTAATTTTATGAATCTATGATCTAAAAGTACGTCATTTCTTGTAAAATAATCAAACTAAACGAAATTAGAAATCTTCTTTTGAATTGCTATTTCAAATAGTTGTAACGAGAAATGATGTATGCCTGTTGATTGTCACAATAAATATCTTATCTTGTTTGTTTCTCTTTCTTGCAAGCTACTGTTTTTGTCTTCTTCTTTTTTTTTTTTTTTTTTTTTTTTTTGTGTAAAGAATACCTAATTTAATCTGATATCACCTTCGCGTTCTTCTCATGCGAGACCATTTTTAAATATTCTGCAGAACCAAAAGTAATCGGAATTGCTCAAACATAGTATGGACGAAACAACTCAAGTAGCAAGTTCCGAGGTCCCTGTAGTGAAAGGTGATGCTGATGACCTTAAGACAGTTGATGTTTCCGTCAAGGTATTGATCATTTAGTGTTTGGTTTCGCAGAATTATATGTTTGCTCATTTGACTATAATGAATTTTTCCTTCTGTAAATCGATGTGAGTCTTGCATAAGATTTTACTTGTTTTAGCGTATTGAATTTGCCGTCTGTCTATGAAACTTCTTAGTACCACTAAAGATGTAAGTAATGATGTGGAAGATTTAAGTATTTCTCGATCTATTGCAGGCTGTGAACGGAGAAGTGACAAAGGAAGGGAAAGAAGAGGAAGATACAACATTAGATGGCGAATTCATAAAAGTTGAGAAGGAAGCTTTTGATGCCAAGGATGATGCTGAGAAAGCAGAGCATGTTCCTGTTAAAGAGCAAAAGCAAGTTTCAATTGAAAAAAACTCGAGTGGTTCACAAAGAGAACTACATGAATCACAAGAAAAGGCGAAGGAATTTGAGCTCGAATTGGAAAGAGTAGCAGGGGAACTGAAACGGTATGAATCTGAGAATACCCACTTGAAGTATGAGCTTTTGTCTGCGAAAGAGAAGTTAGAAGAAACGGAAAAGAAGCATGGAGAGCTCGAAGTCGTCCAAAAGAAGCAGCAAGAGAAAATTGTTGAAGGGGAAGAGAGACACAACTCTCAGTTGAAGTCCTTGGAAGATGCTTTGCAGTCCCATGATGCCAAAGATAAGGAACTAACTGAAGTTAAGGAAGCTTTTGATGCATTGGGCATAGAACTCGAGAACTCACGAAAGAAGTTGATAGAGTTGGAGGAGGGGCTAAATCGTTCAGCTGAAGAGGCTCAGAAATTTGAAGAGCTGCATAAGAAAAGCGCTTCTCATGCTGACTCTGAGACGCAGAAGGCTTTGGAATTTGCTCAGTTGCTTGAATCGACGAAAGACAGTGCCAAGGAAATGGAGGAAAAGATGGCGTCCCTGCAACAAGAAATCAAGGAGCTGAATGATAAGATTTCTGAAAGCGAAAAAGTTGAAGCGGCCTTAAAGAGTAGTGCGGGAGAATTAGCTGTTGTACAAGAGGAATTAGCACTTTCAAAATCTCGTTTGCTGGAGACAGAACAAAAAGTGTCTTCCACAGAAGCCCTCATTGATGAACTGACTCAGGAACTTGAGCAGAAGAAAGCTTCCGAATCCCGGTTTAAGGAAGAGTTATCGGTTCTCGAGGATTTGGTTGTTCAGACCAAAGATCTCCAGGCTAAACTTTCTGAACAGGAAGGTATTAATTCAAAGCTTGGGGAAGAACTCAAAGAGAAGGAACTGCTGGAATCCTTATCGAAAGACCAAGAAGAGAAGCTGAGAACTGCAAATGAGAAGTTGGCCGAAGTGTTGAAAGAAAAAGAAGCCCTTGAAGCAGATGTAGCAGAGGTCACTAGTAATGCAGCAAAAGTAAAAGCGATCTGCAGTGAACTAGAAGAGAAACTGAAGACCTCAGATGATAATTTCACCAAAGCAGATGCTCTTCTGTCTCAAACTTTGTCAAACAACTCTGAACTTGAACAGAAACTGAAATCGCTGGAGGAGCTTCACAATGAATCTGGATCTGTAGCAGCAGCTGCTACCCAGAAGAATCTTGAGCTGGGGGAAGTTGTTCGGTCCTCTAGTCAAGCAGCAGAAGAAGCCAAATCACAGATTAAAGAGCTGGAGACACAGTTCACTGCAGCTGAACAGAAGAATGTGGAGCTTGAGCAGCAACTGAACTTATTGCAACTGAAAAGCAGTGACGCAGAACAGGAATTGAAAGAACTCTCTGAGAAGGTATCTGAACTAAAAAATGCTATTGAAACTGCCGAGGAAGAGAAAAAACAGGTGACCACTCAGATGCAGGAATACCAAGAAAAAGCATCCGAATTGGAATCGTCTCTGAAGCTATCATCGGCCAGAAACTCAGAGCTTGAAGAAGATTTGAGAATCGCTTTGCAAAAGGGTGCAGAGCATGAAGACCGTGCTAATACAACTCACCAGCGCAGCATTGAACTTGAAGGTCTGTGTCAAACATCACAGTCAAAACATGAAGATGCTGAAGGAAGATTGAAAGACTTAGAACTTCTACTCCAGACAGAAAAATACAGAATTCAGGAACTTGAGGAACAGGTTAGCTCGCTGGAGAAGAAGTGTGGGGACACTGAAGCAGATTCCAAAGGTTACTTAGGTCAGGTGGCTGAGCTTCAATCAGCACTAGAGGCTTTCCAAGTGAAAAGTTCGAGCCTTGAAGCTGCTTTAAACACTGCAAATGATAACGAAAGAGAACTGACAGAAAATCTAAACGCTGTGATGGGTGAGAAAAAGAAATTAGAAGATACAGTGAATGAGTACAGCGCGAAGATCAGTGAGTCTGAGAATCTGTTAGAAAGTCTCAGGAATGAATTGGCTGAAGCATCTGGCAAATCTTCTTCTTTAAAAGAAGAACTTGATCAGACTTTGGAAAAACTCGCTGCTGCAGAAACCGTTAATGATAAACTCAAACAGGAGTTTGATCAGGCACAAGAAAAATCTTTGCAGTCATCATCAGAGAATGAACTACTAGCAGAGACAAACAACCAGCTCAAGATCAAAATGCAAGAGCTTGAAGGGTTACTAGGTTCTAGTTCTGTAGAGAAGGAAACTGCAATGAAACAGGTGGAAGAGGCAACTGGAAGATTGAACCAGAAAGACACAGAATTTAAAGACTTCATTGAAAAGTTAAAAACACATGAAAACCAAATCGAGGAGCACAAAAGGGAGGCTCATGAAGCATCAGGAGTTGCGGATACTAGAAAGGTTGAGCTTGAAGAGGCTCTATCTAAATTGAAGAATCTTGAATCTACTATTGAAGAGCTCGGGGCCAAATGCCACGGGCTTGAGAAAGAAAGCGGGGATCTGGCGGTGGTGAATTTAAAGCTGAACCAGGAATTAGCCAATCATGGATCAGAGGCCAACGAGTTGCAGACAAAACTCTCTGCTCTGGAGGCTGAGAAGGAGCAAACAACCAAAGATCTCCAGGCTTCAAAGACAGCCATAGAAGATCTAACAAAGCAGCTTACCTCTGAAGGGGAGAAAATGCAGTCACAGGTAATACCCTGGATCTAAATATGTTCTAATTACCATCTACATTGCAACAGTTTTGTTGTTTACTACAATCTTTGAGAAAATGACACCACTTTGGGTTGCAGATTTCTTCCCTCACCGAGGAGAACGACCAAGTCAATGCAATGTTTCAGAGTACTAAGAATGAGCTCCAATCAGTTATTTCAAAGCTTGAAGATCAACTAAACGTAGAGAGGTCTAAAGCTGATACTTTGGTGTCCGAGATTGAGAAGCTCAGGGCAGTGGCTGCTGAAAAGTCTGTATGGGAATCACATGTTGAAGAACTTGAAAAGAATTTGACAAAAGTCGAAGCTCAGTTGAAAGAAGAGGTATTGCACTCATCTCGAACAGAGGAAAATAGAATTATTATTACTGATATACTGATTGATGATGTTTCTACAGGTTGAAAATGCAGCTGCTGCTTCTGTAAAAGTGGCAGAACTGAACTCAAAACTGCAGGAACATGAACATAACGCCAGTGACCGAGATGTCCTCAATGAGCAAGTGCTTCAGCTTCAGAAAGAGCTTCAAGCGGCTCAGAGTTCCATTGCTGAACAGGTAATTGATCTTTCTTTTGTTTGACCTTTATCTCAGATAAGCGCCATGGGATTTCTCTAGGTTGATAAAAAAGGCAATGCATCTTATCTCATTATGTCACTAAGCTCTGAAAACTTTTCCGTGGAAACAGAAACAAGCACACTCCCAGAAGCATTCAGAGCTGGAGTCTGCACTGAAGCAATCACAAGAAAAGATTGAAGCTAAGGAAAAGGCGGTCACTGAATTTGAATTAATGGTCAAAGATCTTGAACAGAAAGTGCAGCTCGCGGATGCTAAAGCTAAGGTCAGTCCTAATATCTCCGTGCAGAACTCTGTTTGACTGATATCATATATACATGCAATGCATATATTATAACATCTACGGGGGAAAATGACACAAGAACCTCAAAACATAATTGTTTATATGGTCGAAACCAAACTTGCAGGAAACGGAGGCAGTGGAGGTAGGTGTTAAATCTCGAGACATTGACTTGTCCTTTTCTTCTCCAACGAAACGTAAGAGCAAGAAGAAGTCAGATGCATCTCCTTCTTCTTCTTCTTCTTCGGGCAATGCCGTTACTACTACTCAGACAGCCTCAACTTCCCATCTCATGACAGTGAAGATAGTCTCTGCAGTGGCTCTGGTTTCCGTTATCATCGGTATAATTCTTGGGAAACAGTATTAGTCTTCTCGTGTGGTGTGATGTGATGTTCATATGTGAAGATCTCTTCTTTATTTTTGTTTTTTGGGTTTTTAAATTTTGATTAAACTCTCTCATAAGCTCATGAGAGATGTAATGCGTAGCAGAATTTATGAAGCTTTGCATGAATTTGCTTCTCTCTGCAGATTGTTTTGTTTTTCTTTGTTTTTGTTTTTGTTTTTCTGGGTTGGGGATTTGGATTTTTTTTCTGGCTTGTAGGTCAAGCAATGTCCTGATAAATTAAATGAAAGTGAAGTTAATTGATAATTGTCGTCTCTTGTACTTTTTCTTGGAAGGAAAACCGGCTCCACAAGATCCAATTGAACCAATTGGTTTAAAATAGAGCCGGTTCAGTCAACCCGCATTGCCTATATAAACCACTCCAGTGATCGTCTCTTTCCTCAACTTCTCTCAACTTTCACTTTTCTCGCTTTCGCATTGAAGAACATTTAACAGAGAGAAAAGAAGACGACTCTAAGCATGGCGGAAGCCCTAGAAACCGTGATCGATAACGCTCAAGAAACGGATTACTCGTACGATCCCGAGGAAGATGACATTGATCTCTCTCTCCTTCGTCTCAACAGCTTCGGAAGGTCCTCCGATCGATGCCGTGCGAACTCGTCTCCTCCGCAGTTTCAATCGTACGGATCTTTCGGCTCTTCTTCAACCGCTGCCACCAGCCCTGTGAAACGCCCATCACCGGAGTCGAAGGAAGCCGACGAGCCCAGACGCAAGAAACTGTTTCTTCCCCGACCTGAGGAAGACGAAAGGATGTCTAATCTCATGGGCTATTCGAAGGTTCCGCTTCCTATGGATTGCAATCCGACGCGAATCCGTTCGTCTCCTCTCTACACGCGATCTCTCTCCGATACATTTGCTTCGCCCGTTGCATCCACATTCGGGTCGGGTTATACCCGAGGTGGCGTCGCTCAAGAAACAACACCGTCGGGTAATATCGCCCCCTCTCTTCCGCCACGGCCACCGCTCTTCCGGAGGTCTGTCTCCGATGTTTCGCCGTCACCTTTCAAGGCTCTTCTTGGATCTTCTCGCTCAACTGCAATTCCTGAAACTGATGTTGCGAATCCAGAAACCTCTGAAGCCAACAAGGTTAACAAGCCAATTTCACATGTTTTTTGCTCGTTTTGTAGTCGTTTGGTGAAATTAGGGGTTCTGATACAATTTGTTGTTGTGTTCATCATCAGATGCTGTATGTGATCAAGGACGGAGTCCGTGAATTGGATCAGTGGTGTAACAAGCTCATAAAGTACGGTGAAGCAGTCTCTTCTGTCAAACAAGATGACAGTCCTAAGGTTCATATCTGATCAAACAATCTCTCAATCTATCTGATGAAAATCCGTTCTTGGTGGTTGAACATGACTTACTATTTGTACACTTTGTTCTCTTATAATCTCTGAATCGAAAGTCTTGTTTTTGGGCACAATGGTTGTTGCTGTGCAGGCAGAGGTTGAGTCACAAGAAGAGGAGCCACAGAGAGAGTGTAAAGAAGGAGTTAAGGTGGACAGAGTCGGCGAGGCCTTTGTGGTTGAGATCAACTGTCCCTGTGGAAGAAACTACCGAACTCTCTTCTCAGGCCGTGACTGCTACTACAAGCTCTTGTAGAAATGGTTTTTGATATTCACACATTCTTTGATCATCACCATAAGTGGAAGGATCTACCATGCTGCAAATTCATCACAAAGCTTTTGTAGATACTAGCTACACACATTAATGTTCCATATATACGTCGCTGTTTCGTACACACTGTTCCATATATCGCTGTTTCGTGCTTTGTATAAGCTCTTCTAGGTACTAGCAGCTAATAGCTATACACATTGTTGATTGTTCCATTGTCATACTCTTGTTGCCTCATTCATTGAAATAGAAGTTTGATATCTTTTGTGTTTGATATCAATCTTACGACTAGCAAGTTTTATGCTTAACAAATGTAGTAAACACCGGACTAGACCGCTTGAACCGTGACCCGGTCTGGGTTTTTATCTAGACCAGCATCTTTGTAACCCAAATTGGAAAAGAAAAAAAAAAAACATAAGCACACTGTTTAGTGCTTGTAGATTTTGGCTATTCACATTGTTCTATTGTCAAATACTCTTGTTGATTTGCTTACTTGAAACACTCTTAAACATGCCTCATTCGTTAAAATGAGACTTGCAAGTTTTGTTGCTTATATCAATGAGTGGACCGCTTAAACCGTGACCCGGTCTGGGTCATGTTTGTAACCCAAAAAAAAAGAGAAAAACCCTAACATTCTTTCTTTTAAAGCCCTAAGCGTAAACTATTTCCCGTTATTGGGCTTCACAGGATAGTAATAAAACTCTATGTAGCTAAACGACGTCGCTGGGAAGTAGCATCCAAAAAGGTCCATTCCATGGCAGACTCTTATATCTCAATCTGCTAACCTTTGTGGGTAATCCATGGTGGATCCTGAAGGAGACGCTGGGTCGACCAAAGTCGTCTTCTTCTTTATCTCATCAGAAAGACTGTCTCTCTGTGGCGCGAAGTAAGTTCTTTCTCTCAAAATTCTTTATGAGCTGTCTACAACATGCTCGACGATATTACCCAATGAACAGTTCCGTTGTTTCTCCATAGCTCCACTCCCTTGTAGACTGATAACTCACATTCGTACATAACCATTTTCTTTAGTTTTGTTCTTGGGCTAGGTTTTGGATAGATTGTAATGTGCCGTACATAACCATTATCTTCGATTTCTGGTTGGTTGGTACTTCGATATGTATTGAACATTTGTAAGCTTTTTTCTCAGTGTTTGGTGCTTCTAATTCTTGTGATGCCTTCATCAATGTGTTTCCCTGTCTCTGGCAGATGAATTGGATTCAAAATTGAAATTTACAAGTACAACAGCTTCAGAGTTATGCTGCGTGCAACTTGTTTTACTCCTTCCCTTTCTTGGGCATGTCGCCCTTTATTTGTACTGATTCTCAGAATCCCATCTGTTCATCTCCCGCAACATAGCTTTTCTCCATTTCGTGGGTACCATACTTCCTTGCCTGTCAAAGGCACCCGAGATAGACGACTTATTCTTGTTGAGCACAACAGACATATATGCACCATGCCCCTCGCTGCTAAACAATCACAAGCTTCGACTTTTGAAAACTTATCAAGGAAAGCAAGGAAGAAAGCTATTCAACAGTCTCCTGAAGCATTGCTGAAACAAAAGCTAGATATGTGCTCCAGGAATGGTGATGTCTTGGAAGCCCTTCGCTTGTATGATGAGGCCAAACGCAATGGCCTGCAGCTCAGCCAGTACCATTATAATGTGTTGCTCTATGTATGCTCGTTGTCTGAGGCAGCAACAGAGTCTTCTCCGAATCCAGGACTTAGTAGGGGTTTTGATATATTTAAGCAGATGATTGTTGAAAAAGTAGTTCCTAATGAAGCTACATTCACAAACGGTGCTAGACTCGCTGTTGCAAAGGATGACCCGGAAATGGCTTTTGATATGGTAAAACAGATGAAAGCCTTTGGTATCCAACCAAAGCTGAGATCCTATGGACCAGCCCTTTTTGGTTTCTGTAGGAAGGGTGATGCAGACAAAGCCTATGAAGTTGATGCGCATATGCTTGAATCAGAGGTAGTCCCGGAAGAGCCTGAGCTTACTGCCCTTTTGAAAGTTAGTATGGATACAAAGAACGTAGACAAGGTCTATGAGACATTGCAGCGATTGAGAGATTTGGTGAGACAGGTTTCTAAATCGACTTTTGATACAGTTGAGGAGTGGTTTAAATCTGAAGCAGCTGCTAAAGCTGGAGTCGAGAAATGGGATGTGAAGAAAATAAGAGATGGGGTTGTGAGTGGTGGTGGTGGGTGGCATGGACAGGGTTGGCTTGGGACTGGCAAATGGAATGTGACAAGAACTGAGATGGATGAGAATGGTGTGTGTAAATGTTGCAAAGACAAGCTTGTTTGTATTGATATCAATCCGGTTGAGACAGAAAACTTCGCTGCATCGTTGACTCGGTTGGCCTGTGAAAAAGAAGTCAAATCTAGTTTTAATCAGTTTCAGGTAACAATTATTCTCTTGAGGATTGTAGTACAACTATCTAAAGCAGAGCTGAAAAAGGTTTTTTTTTTACTCGGTTTTTTCGCAGGAATGGCTTCAAAGACACGGACCGTTTGATGCAGTCATAGACGGAGCCAATATGGGGCTAGTCAACCAGCGCAGTTTCAGCTTCTTCCAGGTGATCTTGAACTCTTTCATTTCTAATGCCATTCTCAAGATCCTTGCTTGATTACTTTAACTTGTGTGATTCCGTCTCTTGCTCTAGCTTAACAATGTTGTCCAAAGATGTCAACAAATTAGTCCGTCGAAAAGGTTACCACTTGTGATCCTGCACAAGAGTCGTGTAATCGGAGGTCCAGCTACTTACCCTAAAAACAGAGCCTTGCTAGAGAAATGGAAAAATGCTGGTGCTCTCTATGCTACTCCTCCTGGCTCAAACGATGATTGGTATTTGCTTTTTTCTTAGTTTGTGCATTGATCCAAAAGAAAAAAACATCTATTGGTTGTGTGAAAATCAATTTGTTGCGGAAAACTCTGGTTTCCAGGTATTGGCTTTACGCTGCTGTAAGTTGCAAGTGTTTACTGGTGACAAACGATGAGATGAGAGACCATCTCTTTCAGCTACTGGGTAACAGTTTCTTCCCAAGGTGGAAAGAGAAGCATCAGGTAATCTGTGAATTGATATGAGTATGAATGTATGTTTCACATATATATATAAAACCTTTGATTGTATTGGTTTCTTCAATGTTGTAGGTTCGGATATCTGTGTCGAGAGAGGATGGACTCACACTGCATATGCCACCTCCATACTCCATTATTATACAGGTATTTCTGCTTACACAAGCTCAAATCTACAAAAGTTTGTGTGCATTTTGCATAATGATGAATGATGTCTTGTTAATGCAGGAGTCTGAAGATGGAAAATGGCATGTCCCAATGAGCGTGGAAGATGATCTCCAGACATCAAGGCAATGGTTATGCGCGAGAAGATCCAAAAACACATTGAATTTTTGATTAGGGTTAAAACTTGTTGTATCATCTTTTGTATCAACAACACCAACATTGATTGCTTTCTTGAATATAAATTGTTGTTTCATTATAAAAAAAAACAAAAACAGACGATTAACAAATATCTTGAGCTACAAAAATGTCCGGAGAATATAATTAGATGATAAAAATGAAATTAGAAATTGAAACTTTAATTATCAAAATTCAAAACCCAAGAAACAATTATAAGATCAAAACCTAAGGTTGGTAAAGAACCATATGTTCTTCTCAGACTTGAACCCGCTTGGAGTTCGCGTTTCTAGGGTTTGTTGTAGAGGTTGGCACTTTGCTTCGGTTTTACGGTTTATCGATTTTTTCAAAAAGTACCATATAAAAGCCATATATATTTTGGTTTGGTACGGTTCGGTTTTCTTTGGTTTACGGTTTATCGGTTTTATAAAAATCAAAACCATATACAGTTTGGTTCGGTTTGGTTTGATCGGTCTCGGTTTTTTCAATTTATTACATAACTTTCAACCGTGCGAGATAAAACGAGATAGATCCCGAAAATAACATAACCTCTTAAGAATAGTTTTGATTAAGAAAAAAATAAATAGGTGTCACCAATTTATAATTCCACATAATATCAGATGAGAAAACTTACGAAGAAATGTTGTTTCGGTTTGTAATAGTAAAATTCACAGGGTTCAAACGGTAATGCTAAAACTGATTTTGATTCAAACAAAAAGGATAATAAGATTCAGAAATCTACCGCCATTGGAAAGTAAAGTTTTTATTATTCTATAGATTTTGTTTTAAATTTTTAAAATTAAAGCCTATAAATTGATAAACTATAAAAATAAACCTAATAGAAATGAATCCAAATTATGACATATAAATATATAATTATTTAAATTTTGGTTTTAAAACCAAAAAAAAACATTCGGTTTTTAACCAAACCAAATCGAAACTGAAATCTTACAAAAATGATTATCATTTTCTTAGGTTAAACCATAACCAAACCAAATCACTTATTTGGTATGGTTTTTTGTCCACCGATGGTAACTAAATCTCTTTCTCGAATGGTTGATTTTCAATATTTCCAGTCTAACCCCAATAGTTTTCATTATTTATAATTTTGGCCTTTACTGTTATTAATATTGGTCCGAGTGCCGGAGATATAGTCAACAATGTAAATCTAGCATGATATAGATGTGTAAATGTAAAAAATGATTTATTAAGATGAAAAAATTTCACAATACAAACCAAAGAGTAGTAAAAAAATTGAATAAACAAATAGGAAATAACTCAATAAAGCAAAACACAATAATAAATCATATCAAATAAACCATCGAATTCCTCGGAAATCAGAAGCAGGCGTCGAGGACGCAACAGCAACACATAGCCGCAAGACTGCATTCAAAATTAAAAACAAGAAACAAAAATCATTATTTGAACACACAATAACCGATCCGGTTCGATATTTAACCCAAAAAAAAATCAAAAGAAAGAAAAAGAAACTAACCAGCCTTTCAAGAATCCATCACCCTTAGACTTTGTCTCGACCGGAGCCATCGTGGCATGACTCGTGTCGTTCGTTGGGTAACCGGCCGGTGGCGGTGCCACGTAGGGACCGGTAGACACTGGCGGCGTAGGATAAGCTCCTAATAATATATTTCACATTAGTTATAAAACTCTAGAAATATGATTAATCATGACGATTGACATATGTAATGCTTATTAATTTGTAAGAAAAGCGAAGAAGGAAACCTGCATATTGGTTTTGGCTGTACTGGCTCATCTTGGGAACAAATTAGAATTTCTATTTGAAAAGATATAGGGGAAAATAAGGTGTTTGTATGGATTAATATTTGCAAATGATCATCATATAGTCATGTATATATATAGAAGAATGAGAAGAAGAAAAAGAAAAAGAGGGTCGGTTTAGTAGAACCGCGTGAGGGCAGATAAGATTAATTGCTACGTCTCAAGAATTTATTCCATCGACGCAGGGAAACGTCCGAGAAGTATCCTTTTTCTTTTTTAAATAAAATTTTAGTTTAAAATAATAATTAATGTGATGTTTTTATTTATAACCATTATTACATATGTCAATCATCATAATTCTTAAAAACTGTTTTGTTTTTATTTAACACGTGTCAATTCATGTATGATTTCGTGTTCGCACGTGTGATCGTGACCTTCTGAAATCTGATGTTTGATCCTTCAGATTTTCGTTGGATTTTTTTTTTTTTTTTTTGGGACAAAATTTCGTTGGAATTTTTTGATTTAGAAACTCTTATTGCCGATTAAATGGTCTACGGACTAACAAAACTCCTTCATGGTACTAATTCTTAATGTAAATACTACTGATGGAGAAGTTTCATTATTTGCACTACTCTCTAGAAACCAAAACAACTATATATATTGATATCATCTTTTTTTTGTTTTTTTTATTGATTTTTGAAAACCAAAATTACAACATAGCCAGCACGAATAGAAAACCCATCCAAAACCTACATCCCAATTAAGGAAAACAAAGCCAAAAATCTATTTTCGGAAATAAAACCCAGAAAAAGGAAACAAACATAGAATTAAAGTCTAAGAAAACAATTAGGACTAAAAACAATAAATTCTAAGTTCTAAAACTGAAGCTCCAAACATGAATATTGATATCATCGTAAATTTACTTTACTTACAAGAAAAAAAAAGAAAAAAAAATCAGTTTTTTAATCTTTGTATAGAAATTTATGCAGAAGCTATTGAATAACATTAGAATATGCAACAAAATGCTAAATTCAACATGGCTTTATTCCTTTCTTGTTTAATAAAGAGTTTATTTTCTTTCTCAAAGCAAAAGTTTATTTTCTCTCTCAAATCAAAAGGTTAGTCCATTCTCTTTGGGAATATTTACATGTTAAGAAAGAGAGAGAATACATAGATATACAAGTAGACCTTACAATATTGTCTATAACAACTTAACAAGTAAATTGGAATGAATTTTATGCTGAGAATATTTTCTTTTGAGATTTACAACTAACTATTTTTCTTTCCGTTAAGAATATAGTACATAAAAAAATATTTATTTTTTTAATCGTATGAGAGTTTTATTTATAAAACAAAAGTAACAAACAAGAACATGGCAACATGGATAACTAGCATCAAAACCTAATAATAAAAACTAAAAGACATTAAGATTTAACCCAAATGAACCGAAGATCGCACGGACCGACACGACTATGTTCCAAGCATGGAACCGCCTCCGTGCATGGAGCCAGACTGGGCCACCAATGGATAGGTAAGATTGAAACATTTCATTTCATGTGACACATTTAAAATTTCTTGAGCTTGATTATTTGTTACTTTAAGAGAAACCTAACCCAAACAAGGAAAATCTAACAGCCTTCGGAGGAGAGTAGCCACACCGGAAAAGCAAGGCCGCAAAAGACAGCAAAGCCAAACCGACCTAACCTCACGCTAATTCAATCACACGAAATCATAAGTTAAAAAATTGCTTCAAAGTTCAAAATTACTTTGTGGATCGCTAAATTAAAATTCGACCTCCATTTCCGAATTTTTATATCGTTCCAAAATGGGAAACGTTGGTGATCTGGCGGCTATGAAGAGTCGGAAGATCGAGCAACGATCACCGACTTGATGTTTACTGCCGCCCGCGAAGGAGTTGAGAGAGGTGCAAAGAATCTACAAACTAACGTTAACAATTAGAACATTAAATATAATATATATATATTCACACTTTACAGGCCCTTGGACAAAAAAAAACTTAAAGGCCCACGTGATGGCCCAGAGTCAGATATAAACGGACCTTCCAAAAAAAAAAAAATATCGTAATAACTTCGTATAGCATACATTATACGAAGTTATACGACCCTTCGCTTGTATGATGAGGCCAAACGCAATGGCCTGCAGCTCAGCCAGTACCATTATNAGCAATTAAAGAATTTCCTTTTTTTCAAGTCAAGCCACTATATATTAACACTCTTACGCAGTTTCTTTCCATAATTCAATTTTCAGAACACGCGAAACCCTAGCCTCCCTGAGTGAGATCCTTGTACGCTTTTTCCTTATTCAACCACAATTGAGTATCTGAAAATCAACAAACAAAGAACGCAAAGATGAGGGTGAGGATTGCCAAGGAGAGATCTGATTTAACCTATTTGGTCTCTGCTGCAATCAAAACCACTTTTCATACACGGAGCCCAGGCGGAGTCGAGCGATGCATCGACGTCTTGAATCAGTTGAAGTCACTGTCTCTCTCCGTCGAGGATCTTCGACTGTCTGAGTCAATTTTTAAGCTCGAGACACTGAGAAGGCATAGGAACCCTAAGATCCGTAAGGAAACTCAATCCTTGTTTCATTCTTGGTCCAAGACTCTCTACTCACAAGGAAGAGACAACTCTTTCATAGCTGGTCGTCTGAAGCCGAAGAAGGCTGGGCTAACAAGATCTTCAGAGTTGAAGAAGAAAGAAAAGCGGGGATATGTCACTCGTGAAGCATATGAGATTAAGACGAAGACCGACTATGTGGAGTCGATGAAGAGAGATGACGAGAGATATCAGACTAAGAGAGAGGAAAAGACATGCTTTTTGGAGTTGAACAAGAAAGAATATCAGAGGTCTTTGACTCACGATACAGACAAGATTAAGAAAGAGACGAATACCAATATTTTGGGGTCGAAGAAGAAGGAAGATCAGAAATATCTGACTCGTGAAGTGGTGGTAAAGATTGAGAAAGAGACAAAGACCGATGCTTGCAAGTCTGTTACGACAAAGCAGCCATGTGGAGCAGTTAAAGTTGCTGGAAATCAGAAGATTTCCTCTGTTACTGCCACGGCTCTTCATCAGCACCCGAAACGGAACATCATAGACAAAGATGGTAAAGTTACAACCAAAAACTTGATTCCTTCTCCGAGGAGAGATGCTGCTTGCAAAAACATTCCACGGAGGCCTGTCTCTATGACAAATCAACAGCAGAATGGACCAGCAAAAGATTCTGGAAACCCTAAATCTGCGGCCTTGAAGACTAAAACAGAGGAGGAGCTAAAGAAGAAGAAAGATGAGATGGTAAAGCTGTTCGAAGCAGCCAAGAAAGCTGCTGATGTGGCCAACTCTAATGGTATTTTCTCCGGTAAACCAGAGGCGTCACGCTGCGTTGAGGCTCTCTCATTACTCATGAAAACCAATATCACTCCAAAACATAGAGAACCAAGGCGGATGATGGAGAGGCTTGAGGGACTTACGAAGCACAAATACCACAAGATTTGCAATGCTGCATCAGCCCTTCTTCACCTTTGGAGGCAGAGGATCAGAGAACAAGAACGTAAAGAGTCCGCCATCAAGACGTTTTCTAACAAAACTCGTAAATTAGTAATGTGAAGATCTTAGTTTTGAAGAAAAGAACGTCTCTGGTAGATTAATAAGGTTCTGAATCATTGTATCAAGAGTATACAAGTTTGAGGAAGAGATTTGTAAGCGTGGTTGAGTGTAAGAGAATGTGAATAGAAAAACCCTGACATAAAATTAAGGCCTCGATAAAAAGAGTACACAAACCACTTGCGTAAACATAATCAAACGAAATTAGAAGGAAAATTGGTTCTTTTGTTTAAAAAACAGTCTTAATTCATAGGAACCTCAAATGTCTTTCAGTGAAAGAAAAGCTTATTCTTCAACGCCGGCATTCTCGCCGCCCTTGACGTTGTGCTTCCTCGCGTACCTCTGGTTCCTGAGAAACTTAGGGTCCATCTGGAACATTTCAACAAAGATAGAGAAGCAAAATCAAACTCCAAAACTAAACTCGTCATATGGATAATTAGGTTTTAACTGTAACCGATACTTACTCCTTTGGTGGAGGTGTGACGGTGCCTCGTTGGCTTCTTGATTCCGTTCTTGTGGGCCTTGGCCGACTGGTTATGCGCCGTGTGATTCTTCGACTTGGCCATCTCTGTGAAAACGCCAATATTCAGATTTCAACCAATCCCAAACGAAACATCAGAGAAAACGAATACAGAAGAAGAATCAAACCTGAGTAGGGGAAGAGAGAGGAGATCTGCTCGGCTAGGGTTTGTTTTAACCTAATTACATGTTGAATTTATAGTGACTTGAAATTGCCGTAACATGGGCCTTTAAAATCTGGCCCATATAGTGACTTAAATTCTTCTAATACCACAAGATTTGCAATGCTGCATCAGCCATCAAGACGTTTTCTAATAACCATCGTAAAAACATGCGGTGAGGGCTTCACCAACGAATCTACAAAGATGAGGAAACTAGTGATATGAAGGTCGTAGTACGAAAAAGAGAATGTCTCTGGTGGATTTATGAGGTTCTGAAGCATTGTATCAAGAGCATGAGTGAGCAAGAGATGGAAAATGTGTATCGAGAGTATGAGCGAGGAAGAGAACTAGAACATGTGTAAGTATTTTTGTGGATGTAAGGTTCCACATCGGAACCTGAAACTCGTAAGATTCTTTGTGTCTTTTACATTTATTTGCTTTGTTTTCTAACACACGAGAGAGAGAGAGAGAGAGAGAGAGAGAGAGAGAGAGAGAGAGAGAGAGAGAGAGAGAGAGAGAGAGAGAGAGAGAGAGAGAGAGAGAGAGAGAGAGAGAGAGAGAGAGAGAGAGAGAGAGAGAGAGAGAGAAAAACATTAATCGTGAGTGTTTCCGAAACAAAACATTCACAAGTACTAAGCCTCACAAGCGGGTTAATCCCACATTCCTGAAATTCAGAGATAACGAAGAAGTTGAGTACAACGTTTTTTTATTCATCAACTGAAAACAGATAGTATAGTAGTTTATAACAACAACACAAATAATGAATGTTTTAGATTGGACCGTTAATTCATCAAAAAAAAACAAAAAAAATCCAGATGCAACAAAAAAATTCCAGAATGAATATAGTTTTAGGGATATTTGGTTAAGTTGTTATTGCACATTTCTTCCTCATTGTCCAGAAGGCAGCATAGTATCGGTTCTGCAACACACAACAACACCAATAAACCCACCTTTAGATCCCAAATCAACCACCCAAATATAGAAACAGATACTGAAATTGAGCTTAGAGATTAGAAATAATCAAATCGAGAGGGACATGAAATATCTGACCTGCATCATAGACCGGGGATTTGTAGTGTACGTTGTTTCAATTGTTCTTTCTTTCTGCAAATGTTAGGAGAAGCACTGAGCGTGGAAGAACATGAGATGTTTTAATTTCTACAGGAAATTGTCATTGTTATATCGTGTAGATTACCTCTATCTCGAACCCATAATGTGAAGCAACTTTCTTTACATCCTCCAAACTTAACTCGATCGACATTTCCTAAGGAGAAACAAGAAATATATGTGATATCCGAATTATAGCGAGATTGTGGGACAAGTCCAATGCTTACATTTTCGTGGCCATATGTGTCTGCAAAGTGATACAGCAGAGGTCCTAAGTTTATCCAAACCTGATGGAAAATTTAATTTAGACAGTCAGGAGCAATAAAAGATCAAAGGCGTTGGAAAGAGTGTAACAGGGAAATTTACTCCTCCATCCTTTAAGATCTTGGATATGGTTTCGATGTACTCGATGATGTTATGAGCGGTGTCTATGAAAAAGCAAGTCACAACTGCATCCCACATTCCTGAAATTCAGTGTTATACATTTAAACAAATGAACGGTGTATTTGATATGAAACATATAGCATCTTGGCTTAAACAAAAGTGAGTCGTCGCAGTTTCTTACCTGCATGACTTGATTCATTGTATACTTCAACAAAATCACCACCACACATAGAGAAACCTTCAGTTATTCCTGCACTGCTCACAGAAAATGTTTACAATAAACTTTTTAGTAAAGTGACATAATGATTGTAGTTACATGAAATCACCAATGCAAGTTGCTTGATAACTTTCAATTGAGTTCCCTTTTGTTTTACCAGGAAAACAGATAGTCATTATACCTGAAACTAACAACACATTCCAAAACCATATAGGCCAGTACTCTCTGCGGTTCAATAAAGGCATACCTTGCAGGATGAATATCAGGAATAGAAATAGGGCGTAGTTGATCATTGTCTGAGAGCGAATTGCAGTTGCTGTGTATCCAGGGGTATATTGTCCACTCACCAGGAACTTGTGTACTGATGAAAAAATCAAGCTGAGCAAAACTCAAAACTGGACCAAAAGTAAGAAACTACCTTAACTAAATTTAGAGCTACACCATTGTTAGAGGGGAGTTTAGCACTCCCCCGGTTTAACCCGGTCCGAGTTAAAATCAGCCCAACAATCGATTTCAAAGCCTATCAGAGCCAACTTACGAAATAAAAGGAAGGTTTCCTTTTATTTCATAAAAGGCAAATCCCGAGAAGAAAGGAGATTATCCTTATCGACTTCAAGAAAAAAGGACAATTGCCAATACCAATTCAAGGAAAAGGAAGAAACCACAGAAGAAACTTCATTGTGGACTCTCCAAAAGCAATTGAGAAAAACACTAAGAATTGAATGTTTAAAGGTTAGCTGTTGTGAAAAATGTCTAAGGGAAAAGATATGAATACTAATTGGGCTTATTTTAAATTGATTTCTATTTTGCTGAAACAACCAAATATCTTGCCTAGAAGGGGGACAAGAAAGGCTCTTTGAGAAGAGGACAGACGGACAAACAAATTATAAGAAAAATAAAAATATAATACTATTCAGGAAAGTAAGAAACTCTTACAAATTCAGAATAAAACTTGAGCATATCATCATGTAGTATGAAAACTCATTTCCTTGGCTTATGAAACCTGTCCAATGTACACGAGTTGTAACATTCTTTATTATCATTGAAGCTAACCAGAAAGTATACTTCTCCATGGCATACCTAGACAAGAAATTTCAAGGGCCAGCCGTCCAAGTCCAGCACCAGGAACTAAACAGGAAGGAGGGGTTCTGTAAATCATATAATTAACTTTGTAAGCAGAGTGAATGCAGCAGGTACTAAAATCCTCAACCAAATATTACTTGTCTTGTCTATCTCGCTTGCTATTTCTCAACAGACACATAAGGAACTACACATTTGCCAATTTTTCTGTCTCTCTTCAGTCAAGTCTCTATGAACAGACTTCGTGTACCAAATTTAGAAATTGCATAGTAAAGACAAAAAGACTTTCCACAAACTCAGAATGCATTAATAAGAGGCCAGACTCAAAAGTCAGGAACAAATAACAGTAGCATGGTGTACCTCTCCTTCTGACGATCAGGAAACAAGGAATCAAGCTCTTCAAGGATTGGCTTGTAGCATTGGTCTCGTTCTCTCTGACCCTATAAGTTAAAAGATGCAACTAACAACTCAAGTTCTGATATGCTATTGATGAAAGAATCTGAGTACATCATTGTAAGAAGAAAATGACAAAAAGAAAAACAGTTACCTCTGCTGCCCAGTCTCGAACAATATTCCGTATTATACAACGAACCTGTGTTAGAATACAACAAAAACGTGCACATTTTAAAGTAATAGATTGGTGACTAAAGCACACAACAACAAACATATGCAACTCTATGGGTGTGCCTGTCACCTATATCATGTGCATATGCATAGCTCAACAGGATTCACTCAAATAGAAAGCCACATGAGATAATTTACTCCCAAAATTGTCCAAACTTCCTAATGGATCTAATAGAGCTTGAGAATAGATTCTAACAGGTCGCCTTACAATCTTTGTGTCTGAACACTACGAGAGCTCTAATACAATTATGATTACTTAGGAAGAAGAAAATGTATTTCATCAGCCATACTACAAGTCAAAAGCATACCTTATCTACATCAACCAGAGGAACATGTGTCTGTAACGATGGGTCCAACCAATCATGAGATGATAACGATGCCTATGAAAGAAAAGAGCAACATTAGAATTACAAAAAACACATGAGTTGGTATGACAAGTTTATAGTCACAAATGGAGTATCAGGCAGAAACATTATAAACAGAAAAAACCCACATATGATTGACAGTAGAAGGCTTTCTGGAGATAGAATACCAGGTAATATTCATATAATCCACTAAAGATGCTCAACAGCCTAAAGATCTTATATAACGGATACAATAACCAAAGAATATGCGCATTGCTAACGATGTTCAACACGGTTTCTGGAAGGAACTGAGGTTTTAAAGTATATGATTTGACATTACATTGCCGTGGTCGTGATTTAAATGGCTTCCATCACAATCATCTCTCTTATCATTGATTCTTGTGTCTTCAGAGTGATTCTTGGGGGAATGATCATTAGCATTCTTCCTCTGAAGCTCCTGCATTTATACAACTAAATTAAAGATTATAAATGAAAAGGATATAGTTTCCATGTCTTGATCTGACCTCTATCAGGGTTCCTGTTACTGAGTCGCGCAAGCTTTTACTTTCTTCCTGATATGTACAATTATTGGTCAAGGCAGGCTGACAAGAAGAGTCGTGCCTTTCATCTAGTATGTATTTCTCATTTGGAGCACACTCAAGATTTGAGTCTTCAAAACCATCAAGATCCTGACTCAAGTCTATAGGGGGCTCAAAAGCCTGCCAAGTAATTATAATTTACATCATTACATGACATGAATTGCTTAGGATTTCTAGCATATCAAGCATTTGAATTTACGAATCACAAAATCAAATAAGTAGCATGAAGCAATTAAATCGCCAAGGGAATTATTAGAAGATATGTCTGCAACTGCAACTGACCTGAAGCATATTAAATATGAAATATGAATTCGTCGATATACACCTGCAACAACAAAGTCAAAGAACTCACTGGTATTTTACATTAGACTATACTTAGAACATCTGTGACAAGCACAAACAGGATACAAATAGCTCGAGTTCAATATGGCATACTATCGATTTTAGTGTCCCAGCATGAGGAAAGAACATTTATAAGAGGCACGTATATCGAAAAATGACACGTGAACGTGAAATTAACTAAACAGGATTTAGGCAATCAAATACCTAAGTACTCCATTTTGTAAGTAGTTGCAATGTGCATTTTTTTACTTTCAGAGAGTAGAAGATATAAATAAAAGAGTTGAAAACTCACACATTAGTTCTAAAATATGTTATCTTACTTTATAAATGCCAACGAAAATCATCCCACAAAGGTCGCATATTTAAGAGGATGACAATACAGTGATGTCAACACCAGAAACATTGCTTGTTACATGTTTAGACTGTCCCTAACCTCAATTTCCCCAGGGGATATCATTATTGTGACACATCATTTTTTACTACAAAAACTAATGAAAACGTTTAGGATTCTTCCATAATCCAAAGTAGAAAAGAAGAAGCAACTAGTCATGTCTGAACCTAGAGACAGCTATAATGAAAGAAAAAAAATCTGAATATCATCCAAGCAAGCTTGTGACACTTATCTAGACTACGGGTGACTATAAAATGATGACACGTCTACTGAATATAGATTTCACCTTCTTAATCTCTGAAACTTCAAAGGGTAATGGAGTACCAATGCCTGGACAAGGAAACAAAAAAAGGGCAACGCTGAAAATAGTTACTTTTATTATAATTATTATAAACAAACAAAGAAGATTCGACAAATAATCAACTTAACTTGATATCAAATCTCTTAACAACTGTCCACTCCATGAGTGTCTAATCATATGTAAGTATTTCGAATTCTGAAATATGCTATAGCAGTAAACCAGTAACATAATCTCGATAGGCTTACGCAACAAATAACAAACTGCCGAAAGGAATAAGAATTAGAACTTCTTTATACACAACTATCGCAAACCATATTCAGAGACATTCTTAGTAGAACATGTCATTACTCTCTCTAATAAATCATATCACATTTCTCAAGGCTAGAAACCAGGCAACAAAAATTACCTTATGCGCAGGAGACAGCTTCCGATATGATCTTTCCCATCTTTTCAGATCCTCTTCAGAAGCCTCAGGATAACTGCCAAAATTTCCAAGCATGAGGAAGGTCAGCGAAGCAGAACCTTTTAACATAAATGAACGAACGCAATGAACTAATTACTGGACCGCCCAACAAAAACACACAATCCAACCAAGGATGACCCCACTAACATGGCTATTACAAGAAAAGTAAGCTTCAGTAAACTTAGGTCTAAAATTTAACTCATAACAGCTGATGTTCATGGAATACTAAAATTTACAATCCACCTTCTACAGGAGGCTTCGCAGGAACCGTTTGTTTCAAACTTTGATCAGCGTATCTCAGATTCAGTAACCCAATAACGAATACAAACAATGTAAAAAATCAGAAGCAATGAACGTGAGCATTCACCTTCAGTGTGAAGCTTACATTATACAAAAAATGATCCTAAAAACCAAAGTACACATATTCCCAGTCATATACATGAACATCCAACCAAAATCCAATTCCCGTAACTTAACCACCACCAAACCCAGGAAATTACAACACAATTTAGAATTGTCATTTGAAATTATAATAAGTCAGATAATTCTCCTTGAATCCGCCAACATATTGCCGTTTCAGATACGAAAATATACAAGAACCGGAAAATGATGAGTAGAAATAAACAATGAGAAAATAAGATACTTGAGGTAAGCACTGATAATGCGGCGAAGAGATTTGGCTTCGAGAGCTTCTTCAAGCTTCTTCTGACGGCGTATTTTATCCTCCTCTTCACTATCCACTTCCTTCAACATCTCTATCCGCTCGATTTCCGTTGCCACGGCTGTAACCATTTCCGGTGCCGGTGGCGTCTCCGTCGCCGTCATCTCTGACGATGAAATCATGGTGGCTCTTCTCTTTGGAGTTTGATTTCGCCGTGGAGGATTATACGAGGAAACGGCTTTTTAAAAAGCAAATTGGGCCTCATGCTCCTTAATGAGCCGCCTATTTTAGCCCATTTTCGTAGTAAGAGAATTAATAAAAACGTTCATTGGAGAGAAATAATAATCATAGGACTGGCACGTCAATTCGGATTTTTCATAAATGTTTCAGTTTTTGAAATTGATTTCTAGAAGAAAAAATTAATTGCTTAAGAAACGGCTAAGAACTTGATTATTGCTATGCTTTTAAAAAGTTGAATCAATTGAATCTAATTAAATTGAAAACTATCTTCCACATATTATGCAAGGTTATTAACAAAAATTTATAGAATTATAAATCTCAAGAGTTTTAATATATTAAAAATATATACATTTGACAGAAAAAGACAAAAAAAGAGAGAGAGGATGTACAGGATGTACACATCTTATTGAAATCATCGTCATCATATGGTATTTCATTGCGTATTCACATTTGGGTGTCCACATGGGATGAATGTCACATCTCCATCACCACTATTATTTTATTCACATGCATCATCGACATTTGATGCCATCTGTACAATCTCAACCACTAAACGTTATAAGATCCAACGGTCACGATTCGCCGATACGATACGTCACGCACCGACGGCTGTGATTGAAGCCATAGCTTCCAGCTCACTCTTGCTCCGTCTGATCCTCTCACCGCCGACATCAAATCCGGTCGTAGTCGTCGTCCAAATCTCCGGCACCGCCGTAGCTATCTCAGCTACTGTCTCCACCGCATAATCCGCCTCTTTCGTCTTTTCTGATCTCCCCACCTTTTTAACCAATATTTTTTTATATACAAAAAAAAATGAATTTCACATATAAATGTCGGAAAGAAAAAGAAATTGTGAACTGAATAAAAAAATTACCAGGATTGTGCGAAGCCCGACAGATTTACCCGCGGTAATATTGTGGATATTATCATCCAAAAATACCTATTTTGAATGTAAAGACAGTTTTAATATTCGTAAAAATATCAAAGATTTAATAAGAAAATAATTTAAAGTAAGAATATTACCGTTCGGCGAGGGTCAACGTTGGCGACACGAATGCAAATATCCATTGCGGTCAAAGAAGGCTTGAGGACGACGGGATGCTCATCGGGTCGGGTTGTTGACCCGAATAAATTCGGGTTCATTGTCTCGAAACAAATCATCTCTTCGAAACAATCTTCTAAACCCAATTTCTCCAGAACCTTCATCGCATGATTCCTGTCCGAATTCGTAAAAATCTGATGTCCCAAGAAAAGAAAAAAACGATCATTTAATCTTTCTTTTTTTTTATCAAAAAAAAAAAACATTTAATCATTTTGGTAATAAATAAATAAAAATCCATGCTGCTTAAAAAGACTAAACTTACAATTTTTCTCTGTTTGATTTTGTTCAGAAGGTTTCGTAGTTTGCTGTTTGGTTGGATCGAACCGTACGGCAATCTTCCGTGCACGAAACTGCAAACAAATTTCCAAGAAAATAAAATCTTAAGAAAACAAATATTTCCATTCCATGGGAATATAAATTATATATGTCGACGTACGATGGTTTTTATTTTATTTTTTACCTGTGATATTCATCAGGATGAACATCATGACCTAACGCCTACAAGATTTATAAGAAAAATAAAGAGAATAAGTTAGAAACCACTGAAATAATGGACTTTTTTTTTGAAAAATATATACAGGAATTTGGAGAAGTGAAATTACCCTGAGACCAGCGAGAGTACTTCCATAAGTCTTGAAGAGATCAACCCTTAGACTTGAAGCTTTACTTTCCGGGAATCCAAATTTCTCCACTAGAAAATCTGCCCAGAAAATATAATTAATCGAATGTTTTAAAAACAGTAAAAAAAAAAAAAAAAAGTATTGTAATTGTTTGTTTTTTTCAGTTACCGTCGATATTTTTCTTGACAGCTGGCGCTATTCCGGTTTTGAGAGGGTATAATGTGTCATCCAAATCTGATCAGAAGAACAATACCGAGAAATGAGCGCACACACAAAAAATTAAAAAATAATAATTAATACAACTTAGTATGCATTTTAAGTTTACCGAAAATGAGGCAATTGATAGGAGAGAAATCCATTACAAGAAAATAAGTAAGCAACAATACTGTTTTAAATATTTGAGAGAATGGAGGAAATAACAAACAAAGAAGAGGCAGGAAGAAAGGGAGAGGTTGGATGGTATTTATAGGAAAGCTGAGTCGTTTTTTCTCTCATAATTTCTTTTTTTTTAATGTTTTATCTACTTTTTTAATCATGGATACTGACTGCTGACTCATGGTTCAAATCCTTTTCGTCTATTTTATAATGTTTATCTACACACATTTTCTTAAAAAATCTATTACATTATAATATGTTTCGATGTTAATCGAATCATATTCTATCTTGATTTACTTGTCACAGTCGTATTCTATATTGATTCCACAGTGTAATCGAATCATATTCTATCTTGATTTACTTGTCACAATCGTATTCTATATGATTACACAATGTAAAATCATTTTCTTTATTTCTAAGAGTTTCAAAACCTTACGCGATTAATGTTTTTTTTTTTTATAATGGGTTAAATGTTTTAATTAACGTACTCTGAACATAATTAATAACTGAACGGTAGATCGTAATCTTGTATAAAACAAAGCTATGAAATTTATATTTTTATTATGAATATAAAAATCAATCATTTGTAGCATTTTGGTTCTTAAAAATAATCACAGAAAGTTAGAAAATTAAATCAGAGTAAATGAAAACGAATAGAATTGCTCCTCCGGAATATATATATATATATTATAAGGCCGGGGGGTTTCATACATCTCAGCTGCTAGCACAAGGTCGATGTGCCAAATATAGACGGTTCCTAGAATGAAAATGTCGTGTTGTCTAGGTTGGTGACTTGGTGTCGTTTACAAGATGATGGAATGTTGGTGACACGTATGTGCATATTGAATCACCATAAATTATCAATGATATTCCAAACAGACTTTTAGGAATTGGTGAAGAAGTGAAGATGATGATGGACTTTCAAGTGTAGTTAACATTTGTTTTGTATACGAAGGTTCTGACCGGTAAACAAATTGGAGTAAAACATGTTAATGTAGGACTTATATATTATAATTAGAGTAATTTTTTTTTATCAAATGTTTGTTTTTTAGCAGAAAACTTTACTCTATATAAAAGATGTGAGAAAGTTTACGCATGATGGTGAGGCTATACAGTATTATTTTTTTCTTTTTTTTTCCACATTTTTACTCTAAATTGTTTACCGGTCAGAGTCGAAGAATTATATTTCTTAAAGTGTTTTAGATTTTTTTTTTTATCTTATATTTCATGTTATCTTAATTCAAATGCCGATTGTTTGGTTCGTAATGTTAAATTTCATTTTTATGATTTTTAGGCTACACGCTCGTTATAATCTACTAAATATTGATAAAAGATTAAAATGAAAAGGTCAATCGTAGGCTTTAGCTTTTAGCTGTTCTCGTAACAACATCGCCTACTAGAGGGACCTTTTATGGCTTGCAAAAAAAAAATCAAAAGAATTTGAAGAGAATTTTTGAAAAACTCTCCCAGGCACACTTTACGAAGTTTTTCCAAAAAAAACTAAGATTTATTTTTTTGCAATTTTCACCCACTTTTCTTTACCACAAATAGAAAAAGTTTCACACATCCGCCGCTCTTGACCAGAAAACGCCGGATTCCGCCCCGACACTTTGTCAGAGGGTTCGTCTCCTCGCCGGTAAGCCTCTTCTCTCACCACTCGCACATCCTCCAGCTACTGCTCCGGCAAAGGCTTCCTCCTACCCGTTTCTTCCATGTATCACCAAGTAACGGTTCAAGACAAACACTTCTCGAAGAGTTGTCTACTCTGCTTCCACGACAAACTCCTCAACATTGTTAGCTTTCTCAAGCTCGAACATATCACTCTCCGTCACGTCTATTCAGTTTCCTCTAAAATCGCCTGCTTCTGCTGCAACAACAACACCACGGGACAAACTACAAACAACAATGGATCGAAAAAAACTCTCATACGATGAGAAGGGTAAAGCAAAGGAGATCTCACCGGAGCTACCACCACCACGAAAAAGAATCAGAGCGCCATATATTGACACCACTGACATGATTCAGGAGAACGCCTTAACACTCATCGGGAGACTGACAAATCCACACGAACAACGGATTTGGTCACTGTTTCAAGTTCTTTCAAAACGATGGGATATCAAAGGAAAAGCTTTCGGCTCGGATATGGGCCAGAACTGTTTCCAGTTCCGTTTTGAGTTCGAAGAAAACATCCATAAGGTGTTAAACAATCGACCTTATCACTTCTCGAGATGGATGATCATCCTGCAGCAATGGGAACCGATAATTTCTCATACCTTTCCATCTCAAATCCCTTTCTGGATTCGACTCAAAGGAATCCCACTTCACTATTGGAAGAAAAAGATGTTAGCTGATATCGGGAAAGAGCTAGGGCATGTCGAAGATTTTGAGGTCACCAAAACTGAAGCAAGAATCAGAGTCTCGATAAATGGTTTAAAGCCACTGGTCAAGGAAACCATTATCGAGTTTGCTAATGGTGTCGAAGCTATTGTGACCTTGGAAAATGAAAAGCTCCAAAACCACTGCAAGTACTGCCACCGCTTGTCACACGATGGGAAAAAACTGCCCATCAAAGGTCTCTCCTAGGTCCCCCCTGCACCAAATCAGAGAAAAAAGCAACAGTAGACCAGAACCCCTCACAACGTCTTTGAAACCAATCAGCAGTGATCGACATTTCAGCTAGAGATATGATAGACATGGCAATCCTTTTGGTAAAAGACCCTCCAACAGAGAAAGAAAAACTATAAAACCGACGCACAGCAGAATCAGAGAGCCCGAGCCTCGGAGAGAAACACACGGGAAAGCTCAAGGACATCAACACCTTCAAATTCGCATTCCTACCAAAGAGGGAGAGGCTCCTTTTCACAGTCTCGAGACCAATCACAAGAGGATCGACAGACTGGTCATCAAAACCAAAACATTTTTGTAACCTTTAGACCACCACCAAACCCTGTCTGGAGAGAAAAGGATCATGAAAGGAGACAACCTAGGCAAGATGAGCCTGAAGTTTCCCAGCAGCGACGTCTCCCTCTCGGTAGAAACCTTGACAAGAAAGCTTTCCCTCCACCGCCAGCCACACTACCAATTACTACGGAAAGTATCATGGAGAAGCTCCAAGAGGTCACAATCCGCCATATTAATTGCCCGGATTCTGTGAAGAGTGTAGCGAAAAGAATGAGAGTTATCGAGGGAGAATCGAGAGGGTTAATGGCTGAAACTGCAGCCTCAATTCTCGCAGCCTCAACTCCTCCCCCCCCCCCCCCCCCCCCCCANCCCCCCCCCCCCCCCCCCCCCCCAAGTCAAAACCAGTATCACTTGGGTCAGAACTGAGACCTGAATCCAGAGCCAAACACTGAAACTGATGAAGAACGCGACCTGCCTCAACTCTTAAGAATGCCACATGTTGTAGCACAAGAGATTAAGAAGAAAAGGGGATGACCTCCAACTCGAAAACTAGTCAGAAATAGCTCACAACTCCTAGTGGGAGCGAGCTCAAGGAAAAGAAACGCACATGCAATTCAAAACTCACCAAAAGCAAGGCAAAACGCTGGAAACAGAACTGCTGCTGCAACTTCACCAGCTACCTCAAACCAGAGAAAGAGCAGCCATAATAATGGTAACGAGGCCTCTACAAGAAGAGCCCCTCCAAGCATCAGAATCATCCCGATAACTACAAAGAGGACGGATTTTCAAAATCCGAAATCTCAGCTTCCTTAAAGACGGCAAGCTGGAACTGTTGTGGTTTGGGGAATCCCATAACAGTCCAACGTTTAAGGGAGATGCACAAGTCTATCCTCCCGGACATCATGTTCTTAATGGAAACTAAAAACCCCGATGACTATGTTGTAAAAAAGCTTGAATGGATGGATTTCTCTTCTCATTTCCTTGTTTCACCACACAGCCCTGGTGGGGGAGGCTTAGCGTTATATTTGAAGCAAGAAATTGATCTAGAAATATTATCCTCAGACCAAAACTTCATAGATACGGTCATCAAATAAAAGCGCTACAAATTCTTCGCAACTTTCGTATATGGTGAGCCAAACCAATCAAAAAGAAAGCTTGTTTGGGATCAGCTCACGGCAATTTCTGAATCACGTGACGCCCCTTGGTTTCTTACTGGAGATTTCAACGAAATCATTGACAATTTTGAAAAAAGTGGAGGTCCAGTTAGGGCTGAAGGATCCTTTTGTGAATTCAGAGCTTTCCTCTCTCGATGTGACGTCTTCGATCTTCGTCACTCGGGCAACCCTCTCTCTTGGAGAGGTACGTGGAACAGTCATCTCGTCCACTGCCGCCTTGATCGCTCCATTTCTAATAGCTTGTGGGCTGAGATGTTCCCTTCTGGACGATGCCAATATCTCCCTTTCGAGGGATCCGATCATCGCCCCCTCATCTCTTACTTTGAGCCAGATATACCTAAAAAACAGGGAATCTTCAGATAAGATAGAAGAATGGGGAAAAATGTGGAGATCACAAAGATGATCACATAAGATGGTTCTCTGAATCAACGACATTGGTAGAGAACAGAATCAGCAAGTGCCGCAAAGCTATCTCCAGATGGAATCGGGAAAAACACATAAACAGTCAAAAGGTCATTAATGGTCTAAAGAAAAACCTAGAGGAGACGATGTCTGATATCAGAACTGGAGATTCCATAATCCAATTAATTAACTCCAACATGCGACAAGCTTACAAAGAGGAAGAGGAATACTGGAAATAGAGGAGCAAACTTCTTTGACTATCACTAGGGGATAAAAACTCGGGTTTCTTCCACGCTGTCACAAGGAACATAATAACAATCAACAAATTCTCTGTAATAGAGAATGAAAATGGTCGAGCCTTTTTTGAAGAAGCAGAGTAATTAGCAACTACTTCCAATCACTGTTCGTATCAACCACAATTGATTGCAAGGAAATATTGGAGCAATCAATCCAGAGTTGTATCTCCGACACAACCAACAAAAAGCTAATTGAAATTCCATTCGAAAAAGAAATCGGAGATGCCTTATTCTCAATCCATCCTGACAAAGCTCTGGGACCGGACAGTTTCTCTGCATCTTTCTTCCGCTTAAACTGGAAAATTGTTGGTCCAAGAATCACTTCTGAGATTAAAAGCTTCTTCATCTCGGGTAGCCTTCCAGCAACGATTAACCACACCTTCATCAGGCTTATTCCGAAAATCAGAGGACCTAACACTGTGGCTGATTATCGACCAATCGCCCTATGCAATGTCTACTATAAAATCTTCTCCAAGATTCTTACGAGAAGACTTCAGCCGGTGCTTCACTCAATCATCTCGGATACACAATCTGCTTTTGTCCCGGGAATAGCGATTTCCGACAACGTCATGATTACCCATGAACGCTACATTTCCTCAAGAGATCGGGAACTAAGAAATATTGTGCTATGGCGGTAAATACGAACATGAGTAAGGCCTATGACCGACTTGAATGGAGCTTCATCAAAACAGTTCTCACAAGAATGAGTTTTCACAACACTTGGACTAATTGGATCATGCAATGTATAACATCCGTCTCCTACTCATACCTTATTAATGGTACAGCACAAGGTTTTGTCAAACCACAACGGGGGATTCGACAAGGGGATCCGCTCTCTCCATACATCTTCATAATGTCTAGAGAAGTACTCTCTGGTTTATGCAAAAGAGCACAAGCCGAAGGACATCTCTCGGGGGTCAGAGTCGCAAAATTGAGTCCGAGAGTAAATCATTTACTCTTTGCCGACGATACAATGTTCTTTTGCAAGACAACCCCTCGAGCTTGTGAAGCTCTTAAATCAGTTTTGAGGAAATATGAAGAGGCTTCGGAACAAAATATAAATGTGCAAAAGTCCTCCATCACTTTCTCGGGGAAGCCGCCTTTAGAGGTTAGAGAAAGAGTAAAGACTTGTCGTGGAATAGATAAGGAAGGAGGACAAGGAAAGTATTTGGGGTTACCGGAACACTTTGGCTGAAGGAAAAGAGATCTCTTCACGCAAATAGTGGATCGAATTCGCCAAAAAGCCATTGGATGGTCGGAGACTTTTGAGCAACCCTCAATGCCTCTTGTCTCGAGTTCTTATGGGTAAATACTGTGTCCATACGGATTTTCTCCAAGCTTCTACCCCAACGTCAACTTCCCATGGATGGTGTAGCATAATGATAGGTCGGGATCTTCTGGTTCCACAAATTGTAAAAGCAATCGGGAATGGAAAAGGGACAAAGATATGGGATGATCCTTGGCTACGTACTCATCAACAAGCTCGCCCCATGGGACCTGCCACAAAAGACTCAAAGGACCTGACAGTGGCAGATCTTATGCTGGTCAACTCATCTAAATGGGATCGAAACAAAATTGAAACTTTTCTTCCATCTGCCGCGACAGAGATTCTAAGTATCAAGCCAAGCCTCAAGGGAGCAGAAGATAAGTACATATGGCTCCCTAATAAATCAGGGATCTATTCTACCAAGTCGGGGTACAACATCGCGATTGCAAGCAGAGAACTTATCGTGGCCCAACCTGAAATCACTCCTCCCGTCGACTGGCAATCTGACATTTGGAAAGGCAAATTCTCCCCGAAAATGAAAATTTTCTTATGGAAAATTGTCTGAGGAGCTCTTTCGGTGGGTGAGAACCTTCTGTCTTGAGGTTTAGCGGCTGGATCTGCTTGTGTGCACTGCGGTGAGATCGAATCCACCTCTCACCTATTCCTGCATTGCGCCTTGGCGAGAGAGGTATGGAAACTAGCCCCCTTCAAATTCTCCATCGAATCTACAATGATCACGACATTTGTTGTGGGTTTGCGAGCTTCCAAACGATGGATCTGTTTGCCAGTGACGGAAGTGGGATTTGGACCACTCTTCCCGTGGATATGTTGGTCAATATGGACATCTCGAAACATAGCAATCTTCGAGAATAGATTTTCATCACCAATAGAGATAATAACAAAAGCAATCAAAGAGGCCAAAGAATGGCAAGCGGGACATATATCATAAGCTACATCTCAATCACCAGCAATCGAGACCTCAACACACTCGACAGACCCGTACCAGATCACATGCTTTACTGATGCAGCTTGGAATGAGGCTAGAAAACTGCAGGTATGGGCTGGATTTTCTTCAACCAGTCGAAAACACAGCTTTCAAAAGGAACTAAAACAGAGGAGTTCGTCACCTCTCCGTTAATGGCGGAGGCACTAGCTTTGAGAGCAGCCTTGTACCAGGCCTTGAAAAGAGGTTTCTACAAGCTTCAACTGAAATCAGACTCACAGTCTTTCATCCTTTCAATCAATCGAGATGAACACGTCAAAGAAATCATTGGAATAGGGTATGATATAAAGGCTTTATCTTCCTGCTTCTCTTGTATCTCCTTTGACTACATCCCTCGCTCAGCCAATTTGTTGGTTGATGCAATCGCAAAACAGTCACTACATGGCCATCAACTTGTTGCGCCGTTGATCGGCTAGTCTTTAATGGTATAAAATCAGATGTTAAAAAAAAAAAAGAGGGACCTTTTATAAAATCAAATAAGATGCCACTCGCAGAAGTTTCTTGTTCTACAAACAAAACACATGTTTTTTAGAAAATAATATCTTCCTTTTTTTTACATCAAAAGCATAATTTTATTAAGTTTTCGGAAAAAGACTATCCTCTAGAAAGAGCTAATCGGGGACCGACAGACTTACATAAGAGAAAATGTGCCCGTGTATTCTTGCCTTTTTGGCGAGGCAGTCCGCATGACCATTGTTACAACGAGGAATATAACTAATATTAAAAAGGGTAAAAAGCCTTGAAGTTCTAAAAATATGTTAACTCTGTTGTGAAGGTAGGCCACTCTAACGGGCTATTCAACATCGTAATCAACTCGATACAGTTCGAGACAACTCTAGCGCTAGTCAAAGAGATCAATATTAGGCATTTCATAACCTAATGGAATAATCTGCGGGATCCTAGTTCGAGGAGACAAACATCTGCTGGATCCCTTTAAGCCTAAGTGAATAATCTTATCATCTTCCATCGCGATCCAACCAGGGGCGAAGGTAATTAAGTAATAGGGTGCATGTGCTCCCATATATATANCATTAGATATCTATTAATTTAATATTAGTGCACCCGGTACACTAATCTTCTGGATCCGCCCCTAGATCCAACCATGCCCGCTTAAAGTATCAGTCCCATGCCATGAGCATCCAATTGACATTCTAGTAACGGAGAAATGGGGATGGTCTCACAAGAAGTTCCCACGCTCATATTCACCATTTTCAACGCTTTAGCCTCACTGTAGGCATGGTCTAATGTATTTTGAGGAGATTCTCTTACATTTTGAATAAATCAATTTCGGGCCTCTTTTGTACCAAAGAATCCATGGAAAGACAAACAAGAGGTCCTCGACAATTCCGACGTCTCTCACTCTCCAAAAAAGGAAGTCAAAATTATAGAAGAGAGACGGCCGGGGGAACAAAGTACTCGAAGATGGGATATGAGATAGTTCCAAATATGTCTAGACGGCGGGCACTCAAAAAAAGAGATGGTTAATAGTTTCTTCGGTATATCCTCTTATTACGCGTTGATAGTATTATTTTAATGTGTAGCCCATACTTTACCAGATGATTGAAGATTATGATATAGTATCCATTTGGCATTACAAACGCCTAACCTAATGACCAAGAACTTTTTATTAAAAGCCATTAGTGGACCTAGAAGCATAAATTATATCAAACGGAATTTGGGTTAGTGACGAATTTTCGGGTTTTCTAAAAATTGTGCACTTTTGAACTTTTTAGTATGATTTCCATATATATGGGAAGATGTATAAGATTCGACTCTTCTCGATTATTTTTGTTTTGAAAAATATACATAAATTATGAGACTAAAAACAAAAAAATTAAACAAAGAACATGTAAATATGTCCATTCTAAAATCCTAATCATTGATCACCTCCCCAAAACCCCATAACGTATGAGTTTGCACGGCTAAACGTATTAATCTAAAACCAAATATTCGCTGGTGGTGATTATGTTTGATATAATAAAAAAATTTAAATGTTAATTGATACTATTTGTTTTATGTGGACCTGTCCCAAACATCCTTTCCCATCAAGAGGTGTCACCAATTGTGTTATTGGTTGGACATTTTGTACAATCTCAGCTTCTATCGTGAAAGATTCGAACGTGATACGTACTATGTATTATTTTTCAATTATCATAAAATTATACAAACCAACTATTGGAGCCACAGAGGAATGACCATAACTATTTGTGGAAAATCAAGATATTTGATCCCTTCATTTGGAGTATTGAAAGAACAAAAAATATATCGCTTTATTTCACTGACAAATAAATTAAAGAAGAGAAATAACTAATTAAAAGGGAAAATTATGAAATCGTACAAATTTTATATCAAATTTGGAAAATGCAATATATAATGTCTAGAACACAATTGTCCCTAAATCCTTAGGAATGACCCGCGCCGAGCTCATGGAAGCGTTAATGGAAGGCCACGATTACTCACCACAACAAAGGATTGGAAGAGATCTTAGGAGCCTTGAAGGCCGCTTTAAGATCGAGACGGTCGGAGGTTTTTCGAGGAACGGCAATCTTCATGTTCCCGCGACTTTCAGCGTCAATGATGGAGAGGCGAGTTTTAGCGCGACCGTGGTGGAGCTCATCGCCGACGGAAATATCTACATAGCCTCTGTCCTGGACTAAGGAGATGAAAGAAGGAAGGAAGGAAGGAAGAAGAAATAAATATATAGAAGAAGATCTATGAAGAGAGAGAATGAGATTTTTACATATAAATATGAATGATGAATGTTTGTTTTCTTTTTATTTTCGATTACACTAAAAAACTTTATAAATCAAAGCTACTTAAGTCGAAAGTTGTATGATTTAATCCCAAATAAATGGAACCAAGGAGATCTCCAATCAATAAATGGAAATCCAAAGAAAATGAAAACTCCAACTTAAAAGGAATTTTTTACAGAAATTAAAAGAAATACATAACTGATTAGTTTCTTATTGATGCCACTGTCCAACAACAATATTGAAATTTTAGATAAATTTTAGATATAAGTTTCACATATGTTGGGAAAGATATATACCGTCACATCCTTTGAAAGAGTTGTTGAGAATTTTTGAAGCATTCGAGGAGTTTTTGGAGTGGAAAGCATCAGAGGCCATGCAATGAGAGGAGAGTTCATGATCAACGCCTCATTCATGGGAAGAAATCAAGCATTGTTCACCGGTTTAAATCGTCGTTTTGTGACACAGAGACATTACGATTTTCGTGCAAGAGGTTTGAGGAAGAAAAAGGAAGAGTGATGATGAAGTATTATGCTAGGTAAGTAACAGATGGATATATATAAGTGATCCACATATACCACAAAAAAAAGAAAAAAGAAAAGAAGACGAAATATAATAGTAGGGAGTAGTGTTTCTTCTCGGAGATGAAGCTCTGTTACAGTATATGAAATGTAATAGATATAGTTTTTTACTTTCTGCCAATGCTACTCAGTATTGGTCGAAAACGTCAGACGGTTTATTATGAATATTTTCAGAATTTGTCTTGTTACTTCTTCCCATGTTCATTGTTTTCTAATTTGTTGAAACAAACGGTCCATTTACTTTTTCCAAATGCTCATCATTTCTGAGAAACACTCATAATTATGGCATTCAATATCAAATATAAAATTAAGTTTACAACGGTCGTTCTAAAACTAGGGTATAAATGTTTGAGTAGTTTTTTAGATTTTGGTTTTTGGTTTCTAGATTTTGGTTTTTGATTTTGGGATTTTAATTTTAAAATTTTTGGTTTTTGATTTTGCAGGAGATTTTGGGTTTAAAAAAACTTGAATGGTGACTTAGTTTTTAGTTTTGTCATTTTTTTTAAAAAATCTTGATTTATTAAATATGTTTTTTTTGTTCTTACTGTTAGAATTGCTAAAATAAATATTTAAATTAAGTAATAAAGTTTGAACGGTGGTTTTTTTTTTAATCTAAAACTAGGCTTCCTAAATTTTTTTTGTCTATAATTTCTTTTTAAAAAACTTGAGTGCTGGTTTTTTTTTTTTTTTGTTCAACTCTTTCTTCCATTAAAATTAAATCGATACAAATAAGTTTCTTAGAGCATGTTTGGCTATCCAGTCAGCTCTGCCATTAGCCTGTCTAGGAATAAACTTGAAATTAATTGAAGCAAACAAAGGGACTATCAAAGATATGTCGGAGAGAATGTCGTGAAGTTCCGAGAAAGTTGATCCAGAATTGATTAAACCCATCAGATGTTGAGAATCTGAGTTGATGATCAGTCTGTTGAACTTCAGAGCAGCAACATGGATAAGGGCAGCCTTTACCGCCAACGCCTCGGCCATAAGAGCCGACGGAACATTAGAGGAGGTTGTCGAGTGGTCGGAAGTTTGCATTAAGTCGTTCCCGAAGGTCCAGCCTAAGCCTGCCGATTCAGAATCAGCCTTCCAAGCCGCATTGGTGCATCAAGTAATGGTCCTCTCTTCGAAAGAGATTGGACTTTTTGACGGGATTGTCTGTTGCGGGACAGACGATGGTTTAACCAAAGATTGAGCCAGATTCCACTCCCTTGCATCTTGGATCGCTCTAAGGATTGTGTCGCCAATCGAGAAGGTTTTGTTGTTGAAGATCTTTTGGTTTCGAGCTATCCAAAGACCCCAGCAGATCCAAGGGTAAAGTAATCCTTTGTCTAGTCCCACCGGCGAAAGTGAGACTCGATTTCTAACTAGCAGCAACCCTGAGATAACATCAGTTGCTTGAGCGGAATCAACAGGTAAATCCCAGGGCAAAATTAACCAAACATCCTTAGCAAATCGGCATTGGAATATGAGATGGGCTATTGTTTCCAATTCATCGCACCTGCAACAAATTGGATTGACGGGAATTTGCCTCGAGAGAAGCTGATCTCCAACCGGCACCGCACCTTGAAGAGCTTTCCAGATGAAGAGCTTGACCTTTGGCGATGCTTTTAAGCTCCAGACTTGTGCATTCCAATCAACTAGAGGATTTAAAGGTGGAGGTAAGACTTCTTGTTCTTTGGAAGCAGCAAGATAGCCTGTCTTTGTAGTGTACTCTCCTGATGGATGATTGAGCCAAATTCTTTTATCTGATGCTCCCAATCTGCTGGGTTTGATCGACATAATTTAAGCTTTGCAATGTGGCAAGAGTCTGTCAATAATTGTTGAATCCCATTCAGCAGATTGTGGTTTTAGGAGATCTTTCACTAGAAGATTTTGAGAGGAAGCAGTGGCTGGGCCCATATGTGATATATCATGGTTTTAACCCTTTTAAACCATGATCTAAGTCCATTTTATAGAGTCTTTCTACTATTTTGGAGTCTTTTAGAGTCTTTTACAAGTTTTAACATGTTTGGAACATAATTGGAGATATTTGAGCCTTTTGGTGCATTTTGGAGCAAAACAGAAGTTCGTGTAGCTGAGTACCCTATTTGGAGCCTCAGTATCAATCGATACTACCTTAGTATCGGTCGATACTCACTGCAGCAAAACACGAAGCGCGACTTTAATGAAGAGTTGAAGAATTGCAAAATTGCCCAGAAGACTTTATTATTTATATTTTAGCCCAAAACGTGTTTTATGAGTTTAAGTTAGGTTTTTAAGCCACTTTGGCGAGGACGTTCTTTCAATTCTGGATTAAGCTTGATTCTACTTTGGTTTTGGAGAGATTTCTGAGAGAGACAATTCTGAACTCTTGTTTTACTCTCTTTTATTTGATTTGATGATCTATTCAATCATGTTGCTTGTTTTAATCTCCATGTCTGAGTAGATCCCTTGTTAGGTTCAGGGTTCTCATAATGGTTTTTCTCTGAATGTTAGGTTAATTGAATAATTAGGATTCACCATCTGAATTAGTTCTTCGCCTTAGGTTGTTCCCATAGCTAATTCTAGGTTGACGAATCTAGAACTTAGATCTTAGGATAATTGGTTAGGCACGAGAGTGCGATTAATTACCTGATAGAACTTAGGGTGAGCAAAATAACTATTCACAAAGAGATTTGGTTTAGTTGTTTTGTGAACAAATCAAACCTGAACTAAAAGCTGGTTTAGACTTTAGGATTCGCAAAGAGATTTGGAATTCTAGGATTTAGACTTAGATAGTTTTCGCAACGAGAGTTGGTTGGCTATACTTTAGTGATTTGAGTTCAAGAACCGCGCTAAATCTGAATCCTATTAGTTAGTTTATTTACATTCATTGAATTCCTGAGAAATACCCTGAGCCTATCTTTTTTCCCATTAATTCACAACTTGTTTAATTTACGTATTGCTTTTAATTACATTTTTTGGTTTAGCTTAATTCTAATCTACATAATCTATTGTGCAATACATGGAGTTCTTGTGTTCGACCCCTACATATACTACAACAACTGCTTTAGTACTTATAGGGTATTAATTTGAGCATATCAAATTTGGCGCCGTTGCCGGGGACTCAATTTCGCCATTAGATTTTAGTGAAGAATTTCGTCTAAATCGTCGAGTATCGATCGACACCCTAGTGGTATCGGTCGACACTCGTCGCGTTTTTTTTAGTTACTTACGTTCTTGACTTTTGTGTTTCAGGTGTATGCCTACTCGAGAAACTAGAAGAAACAAGAGCACTCAGCTAGTTGATTTGTCAAACGAGTAGCTAGCACATTTAGAACGCACACTAAGAAAAGCTAAGAAGCCAGCAGAGATGAACAACAACCCAGTAGTTTTGATTCAGGATGAGGCTGGTGCTTTCAGAGACCGATAGGGTCAACTGTGCAATGAGAGGGGGCAACGACTTGATGGAGATGGAAACATTATTGCCCCTCCAGCGGCAGCGAATGCTGAGAACGCTGCGGTTGTGCGTGGTAGAACAATTGGTGAATGCAACAGACCTGATCAGTTCTACGCAAATCGATCAGCGATTCGTCCTCCTGCCTTTCAGAGAAACGACTTTGAGCTGAAGCCTGCATACTACACTCTTGTGGGTCAGCACACTTTTCATGGTCTTTCTAATGAACACCCCATGGATCATATTGAGAAGTTCGAGGATTTGGTCTCTAGCATCAAATGCAATGGAGTATCCTACGACTACCTGTTCTGTAAGCTTTTCCCATACTCTCTTGGTGGGGAAGCTTCTTATTGGCTCAAGCAATTACCAGCTGGGTCATTGACTACATGAGATGAGACTAAGACTGCTTTCCTAAATAACTTCTATGACGATGCGAGATCAAAAGAGTTTAGGAACAAGATTTCCCAGTTTTCTCAGGGAACGACTGAGGCTTTCAAGGCTGCTTGGGCGAGATTTAGATCGTATCAGAGGGATTGTCCACATCATGGGTACACTATGGTTCAGTTGCTGAGTTTCTTTTTCAGAGGGATTGATTGGAGATACCAGATGGCGTTGGACTCTGCGAGCAATGGAAACTTCTTTACCAAATATCCTGATGATGCTTACCAGCTGATTGAAAATTTTGCGTCTAGCAATAGCACCAAGAGTGCTGACATGGAGCGTAGGAAGCTAGCTGGTGGTATGGAAGGTTCACAGATTGCTGAGGTGCATGCGAAGATGGATTCGGTGCACAATTTGTTGATGGGCAAGCAGCAGAAGGCTGTTCACTTTGCCGATGATGTCGAGGTTTTCAATGAGGATGAGGTAGAGGATGTTAACTACATTGGTGGTTCTGGTTTTCAGGGTCAGAGGAATCAGTATAACAACAACCGAAACTTCAACAACAACTTTCAGCAAAGAGGATTCAAATCTGTTTTCAAGCCTTCAGGTTTTGGAGCGAACACCTTCGCCCAAAAACCAATGCAAAGCAGCGATTACACAAAAAACTATGGGAGTTCGTCCTATCAATCTCCACCGCCCAAGACTCCTGAAAGCAAGGTTGAATATATGCTAGAACATCTTATTCAGGGACAGCAGAAGATGACAGTAGACTTTAATGGGAAGATAGATGCTTTGTACACAGATCTGAATGGGAAAATCGAAGCTCTTAGCATTCATCAGAAGATGCTAGAAACTCAGGTCGCTCAAACTGCAGCAGCTGTCAAGGGAAAGATGGTTCATGCACCTAATGAACACGTCAATACAATCACCTTAAGAAGTGATGAAGAGGTCGATCCAGGAGTGAAATTTGGCCTAACTGCAGGAAATTTCGTCGATCTTGACGACGAGAATTCAGAACCTCCCAGAGTATCGACCGACAGCAGCCAGTGTCGATCGACACCAGTCCAGACACATGCCCAAGAGCTTTCACATCCACGAGTATTGATCGACACCTCCTGTGTCGAGCGATACGGAGACTGAGGTCCAGCAGCCTTGTATCGATCAACACCCACTCTGTGTCGATCGACACTTATCTGAAGCGGCAACGCAGAAGCCCAATATCGATCGACACCAATCTGGTATCGATCGACACCCTTCCCAGATCGACCTAGAAGTTGCGAAGAAGCCGCAGATGACTGAGGAAAGGGTTTCCAAGCCTGAGGTGTCATACCCTCGACCACCTAGACATCTCATGAACCCCATTTCCCCAAAGCAGCTGCTTGGCTTTGAGAAGATGGTACGAAGGATTCCCCACACACTGACTTTTGAAGAAGCTCTAGAGTACCGCCCTCTGCTGAGTCACTTCCGAGATTGCAGAGAAACTCTGGAAGAGATCGAAGAACTCTTTATCAAGGCAAGAAGTAAGTCACTACCGCTGAGGCAGCTGACTAAGAGGGAAGACCCAGGAAAATTTTCAGTTCCATGCTCTATCTCTGGAGTTAAATTCAAAGAGTCTCTCGTTGACTCGGGGGCTTGCGTCAATGTCATGTCAAGGGCAATTGCAGAGAGATTGAAAGCTGATATTCGATCTCCCAAGGCATCTCTAACATTCGCGAACTGTATCACCTCACTCCCATACGGTACAATCCCTGGTTTGATGGTCACAGTAGGAGATTGTCTGGTTCCTACTGATTTTCAAGTTGTGGAGATGAGTGCGAAATCTAGAACGCAGTTGATTCTTGGAAGACCGTTTATGGCTACGGTTGGTGCCATTATGGACACACCCAGCAAGAGAATCTCGTTCTCATACATTGACAAGGGGGTGTACTACGAAGCCATTCCTACTAGAGGAACTCCCACACGTGTCTCTTGCATAGCTGTTGTCACAGGAGAGACGTTGGTAGTTGATAATCGGGAAGAACCTCCTGACGTGCCAATTGGCATGGACATTCTCGATAGTCCTTCTGTCATCATCAAGAAAGACGTCAAAACAGCTAAGGCAAAGAAGAAGGTAAAAAGCAAAGGAGTAAAAGGTGCTCCCTCTATGACTTTAATCCCTCAGAAGTGTGATGGGGACTCGATCGAGTACAAGGTGAAGTGCAAAGGAACCTCAAAAACATTCTCCAAGGCCAGAGTCATTCTTACTCCGGAGCTGAAAGAGAAAGGAAAAGAGGTTATAAAGAGCATGCTGAGTAGAACTCTGAATCTGCAAGTGTCTAGCTGTGGAACTTGCATGGGTGTGAGTTCTCGACCTCGCTCTGACTAATCACCTGAGCAAAGTCAAGCTCGTGACGTTAAACAAGCACTTGGTGGGAGGCAACCCACTGGTGAGTCTGTACATATCTTTTTCCTTTCATTTTATTTTTAGTTTTGTGTTTCGTTGTGTCACGTGAAACAGATTCGGACGAGCTGTATCGACCGACACCACCCAGTGTCGATCGACACCCTCCATGCGCCTGAGAAGCAACAACTTGCTATGAGTATCGATCGACAGTTTCTAGTATCGGTCGATACCCGCCGCCCAGGTAAGTTTCCTTATAAACCGTACAGGTTTTTCCCTTTTTCCTCACAACCTTCATCGACCGACACACGCTCTCTTCCACCAAAAATCACCAATTCTTCGTTTCTCAACGCTTTTGAGTGATTTTTGAGTCTATTCTGTTCGGTTTTGCGTGATCTATACCATTCTCCCATTCATTCTCACGATCTACTAGATGGCACCTAGGAAGAAGCCACGTACCGATGATGCATCCAGCTCCCACCCACCTGAGAAAGAATACATGTTGCACGCTCGCGTCGAGTTCAAGACGACGGGGTTTGGACAGTGGGAACGGTTATCGCTTGTCTCACCGGGAAACGCTACAAGGTTCAAATCGCAAATTCTACAGGCTTCACAGTTGTTTTCGGTAGACACTTACGAGACGCACCACTAGAGGTACCTGCGCCTTCATCACCATTGCCTCCTCGCACAACAGTTCGATTTCCTTGGCCTAAGACCAGCGAGAAGGCCAGGATCCGTTTGAGAGATGATTACGAGGGATCCGATAAGGAGATTACAGAGAGTAGGGCTTGCACGCACATGCCTATTTCAGAGGAGTGGGACGACTACGACTCGATCTTCTACAACGCCTAGCAGTAGGTTGATGTGCTCCCCACTCGATTTGTGGACACGCACACTATGAGACATCTGGGTTTCGATAGAGAGCTTGATGGCTTGATCCGGAAGATCGGACTGGGGACGATGCCTACGCGGCAATATGACTTATACCCCGACTTGGTCCGCCAGTTCTTTGCGTCTGTCCGTGTCTACTACACTGGCGAGCCTCCAGTGACTGCACAGCAGGGTGTGCTGACGTTTCTGATTCGCGGTGTGTGCTACAGGATTTCTTTCCAGGAGCTTTGCGACATATATGAGTTTAACAGGGATTTCTCGAGGTGTGAGCTTCCTCGCAAGTTCTTGGATATTGAGGCATTCTGGTCTCATTTTGGGCACGGGGTCTACGACAGCAAGACCACCACACAGATGGATGTGCGCCATCCTGTCCTGCGCTGTCTTGTTAGGATCTTGAGAAACACCTTGTTGTGCAAGATGGAGCCTAACAAGATGAGGGTAACTGAGCTGATTGTGTTGTCCATTGGGATCGGGGACATTATTGATGATGAGGTGTACGAGTGGCCTGAGATGGACCTTGCGGTCAACTTAGGTGCTGTTTTTGCGCACCACTTGGAGTCGCTGAAGGTGAAGTCTTTTACCGGACGCGGCAAGTCTTCTAGGACTGCAGGTCGCCAAAAGACTGAGACGGTGGGCAGTCTCCTCACTCCCATTTTTCTGTACCTTGGGATCAGCACCACTAGTTGCTCGATATTGACATCGCGCGAGCTTATGGACTTGGCGCACCTGGAACACCTGCGCTGGCTGAAGCCTGATAAGCGTTGGGTTTTCAGCACTTCTGTTGAGGACTATCTGGTTCAGCTCCCCAACACAGATCTGACAGACATTGGCGGTGATCCTGCTCAGTTACTCTTCGCGCCTGATACTGCTGATATGGAGCCTGCACCGGTCACTCGACGTCGAGGTTCAGCTACTCGAGCCCGTCCGCCTGCATCTGGCCCTGCTGGGGGTCAACCACGCGCGAGACACCCACCTGCTCCTACACCTACTCTTCCTACGCCACCTGCGATGGAGATGGATCCATTTCAGAGATACGTTGTCGAGAGTCTTCAGACCATTTGGAGTGCCATGTCTCGTTGCAGCTGCATGACGTCTCAGCGTCCTATATCGCCATGCTCACCACATCAGGCTGGACCATCTTGCACTGCTGGCGATGACTCTGACGCCACTGAGGAGGATTAGTCCTCTGTTTATCTGGTTTCACGTTTGTTTTTCTTTTCCCTTTTCTTTTTCTTTTCGTTTGAACTTTTGTTACTTCGAGTTTTATGTCAGCATTTTATCATCTTGTACTTTGTGGAACTTATGCTTTTATGATCTTCTGTTGTTTTTGACTTATGTTTGAGTGATCTAACAGTGCTAACCATAACACATTTGGATCGTTTGACAAAATTTTTGGGCACCATTGTCGCTGTCAAGAGGAATTCTGTCGACCACCGACTGGTATCGATCGATACCGGTCTAGTATCGGTCGACACTCATCACCATCACGGGTAACCTCTTTGATTTTCACATTCCACTTGGTTCATTTGATTTCTTTCACCAAACTCAGGCTTGATAACACTGGGGACAGTGTTGTTTAAGTCTGAGGGAGGTAGTCGCTGACATTGTGTTTGTTTTTCTTAGAGTCAGTCGTTTTTGTGTCAAAATTTGTTTTATTGAGTCAAAATTTTGTTGGAGATTATGATCGTGTTCTTGACCCTTTTGTTCTGACTTTGCTTCTAAGTGACCACTGTTACAGAATCAGCTCTCGACTAATGAAAAATCCAAAGGCTGACCAGTTAACTAGAAGACACACATGTTTCCAGCAGAGTTCTTTTAAAGCATGAGCCAAATTTTTGCACTTCATCGACGTGGTTAGTGTCCATAGAGCTTGATTCCTCATTCATATCTGACAAAGGAACTCATGTGTTTAAAGTGATAGTATCTCTCTCCCCTGTTATAAGTTAATAAAAAAGAGCATAAAAAGATGAAATGATTTTCTTCTGAGTAGAGGGTTAGGAATGTTTCCAGCGATCCCATTATTCTACTTGGTGAGGAATGATCACACAAAGGTTGGAAGCGAGGTTAGGATTTTCCTATGATGCCATTATTCGCCTATACCCTTTGATACATTGAGAGGGAAGAACCGGGGATTCGGTGGCAAACACCATCAATACTCGCGTCTCATACCTTGATGTGTATATGCGAATCAAAAAAAAAAAAAAAAAAAAAGAGAACAAAATAAGAAATAAGTCTGGGGGAGAGAAAGTGATACAAAAGTGTGAAATTGGGTGGTTCCTTGTCATGATATTGTATGAGAAAGAGTATAGAAGGTTCTTGGTATTAATCACAGCGATGAAACTGGCGATGATGGGTTTAATTGAACAATGCTGTGAGATAATGTGTGTAGTCTGGGGAAGCTGCGAATGCCTAAGGAGAAGTACATGGTGGTTAGTCTTGGAACTGGTTAGGTGACATTTGGGTGCTTGGGAAAAGGGTCATTGCAATGCTTCATGAACAGGTGAGTCTCCGTGTTTTGAAACCTCTTTCTCTGGTTTAGTTTTCTATTTGCTTGAGGGCAAACAAAGGCTAAGTATGGGGGAGTTGATATATCATGGCTTTTACCCCTTTTAAGCCATGATATAAGTCCGTTTTATAGAGTCTTTCTACTATTTTGGAGTCTTTTAGAGTCTTTTACAGGTTTTAGCATGTTTGGAACATAATTGGAGATATTTGAGCCTTTTGGTGCATTTTGGAGCAAAACAGAAGTTCGTGTAGCTGAGTACCCGATTTGGAGCCTCAGTATCGATCGATACTACCTTAGTATCGGTCGATACTCACTGCAGCAAAACACGAAGCGCGACTTTAATGAAGAGTTGAAGAATTGCAAAATTGCCCAGAAGACTTTATTATTTATATTTTAGCCCAAAACGTGTTTTATGAGTTTAAGTTAGGTTTTTAAGCCACTTTGGCGAGGACGTTCTTTCAATTCTGGATTAAGCTTGATTCTACTTTGGTTTTGGAGAGATTTCTGAGAGAGACAATTCTGAACTCTTGTTTTACTCTCTTTTATTTGATTTGATGATCTATTCAATCATGTTGCTTGTTTCAATCTCCATGTCTGAGTAGATCCCTTGTTAGGTTCAGGGTTCTCATAATGGTTTTTCTCTGAATGTTAGGTTAATTGAATAATTAGGATTCACCATCTGAATTAGTTCTTCGCCTTAGGTTGTTCCCATAGCTAATTCTAGGTTGACGAATCTAGAACTTAGATCTTAGGATAATTGGTTAGGCACGAGAGTGCGATTAATTACCTGATAGAACTTAGGGTGAGCAAAATAACTATTCGCAAAGAGATTTGGTTTAGTTGTTTTGTGAACAAATCAAACCTGAACTAAAAGCTGGTTTAGACTTTAGGATTCGCAAAGAGATTTGGAATTCTAGGATTTAGACTTAGATAGTTTTCGCAACGAGAGTTGGTTGGCTATACTTTAGTGATTTGAGTTCAAGAACCGCGCTAAATCTGAATCCTATTAGTTAGTTTATTTACATTCATTGAATTCCTGAGAAATACCCTGAGCCTATCTTTTTTCCCATTAATTCACAACTTGTTTAATTTACGTATTGCTTTTAATTATATTTTTTGGTTTAGCTTAATTCTAATCTACATAATCTATTGTGCAATATATGGAGTTCTTGTGTTCGACCCCTACATATACTACAACAACTGCTTTAGTACTTATAGGGTATTAATTTGAGCATATCAATAGGATGAATTTTTTCCTTGGAAGATAACCATGGATCAGACCACAAATTTATAAAGGCGCCATCCCCAACTGCCTATCCTAGCTGTTTAACCAGCAAGTCTCGACCTATTAGAATGCTTTTCCAACCATGTGAAGAAACAGATGGAGCAGAGCAATCCAATAAGGGAGACATGATGCAATATTTACCACAAAGCACTCGTGCCAGCAAGCAATTTGGAGATTTTAGAAGCCTCCAGCTCAACTTTGCCAGCAGTGCATCGTTGAAGTTGTTAATATCCTTAAATTCTAGTCCACCCATACTCTTTGGTTTAGCCATTTTATCCCAAGCAATCCAGCTAACCTTTTGTTTGTCAGGTGAAGAGTCCATCCAAAAATGAGTGAGAGCTGACTGGATGCGTTTGCACAAAGATTGGGGAAGTTTAAAACAGGTCATTGCGTAGGATGGCATAGAGGCCACAACACTCTTAAGCAATGTAAGCTTCACTGCGACAGAGAGGAGTTTTGTGGACCAGCTTACAGCCTTGTGTTTGATCTTATCCACAATGGAGGTAAATAGATCCCTCTTCTTTCTTCCAAAGTGCTCAGGTAAACCAAGGTACTTTCCTACTCCTCCTTCACTTTTGATTTTTAGAAGATGCTTCATGAGGTTTTTCTGAGTTTGAGAGGTTTTATGAGAGAAAGAAATGGAAGATTACTGATAGTTGATCATCTATCCAGAGATAAGTGAATAGTTAGACTGAATGTCTAGGAGCTCCTTACAATGCTTTGTGTTTGTCTTGCAGAAAAACATAGTTTCATATGAAAACATGAGATGATTTACACGGGGATAGCCTCTTGCAACTCTGATACCAAGCAGTTTACCCTTTTCATGGGCTCGGCTACACAATCCTGATAACACCTCACTGCAAAGGATAAAGAGATACGGGGAGGGTGGATCCCCTTGTCTGATACCCCTAATTGGCTTCACAAAACCTCTAGGAGATCCATTCACAAGGAAAGCGTAAGTTATCGAGGTAACACATTTCATAATCCATTGAATCCAACGGTCATGGAAGCCTAAATTTTTGAGCACTAAGCTAATGAAATCCCATTCCAGGCGATCATAGGCCTTGCTCATATATGTTTTAACAGCCATTGTGCATTTCACTTCCGCCTTTGATGTTTTAAGGAAGTAAAGAACCTCATGAGTGATTAACACATTATCTGAAATTGCTCTTTTAGGGACAAAAGCAGATTGATTTTCAGAGATGATCATTCTAAGATGAGGTTGAAGTCTGCAAGAGAGAAGCTTTAAGATGATCTTAAAGTAAACATTGCACAATGATATGGGTCTGAAATCTGCTACCTTTTTTGGACTGCTAATCTTTGGTATTAGCCTGATATGCGTCTCATTAACTGTTATCGGCAGCTTGCCAGATATGAAAAAATCTTGAACTTCACTAATGATTTCTTTTCCCACTATGTCCTAGTTAGATTGGAAGAAACAAGCAGAGAATCCATCTGGACCAGGCGCTTTGTCAGGATGGATCGAGAACAAAGCTGCTTTTATTTCTTCAGGTGTTGGCTCTTTGATGAGAGAAGCGTTTACATCCCCCGAGATGATAGGTTTAAGAGCCGATTCAATAATCTTCTCCTTTAGCTTAGAATGTAATGCTTGGGAAGAGAATAAATTTTGAAAGTAGACAGATATGACTTTAGCTATTTGATATTCCTAAAAAACCGCCTGACCATCATCAGTTTCGATTACTGAGAATTTGTTGCTGGCATTTCTTTTCCTAGTAGAGGCATGAAAGAAACTTGTATTTTTGTCACCTAGGCTTAGCCATAGTTGCCGACTTCTTTGCTTCCAAAAAGTTTCCTCAGCTATGTAAGCTTCTTTTAATTCTCCTTTGATTTGTTGTAACAACACATCGTTTGGAACATGGCTTACCATAGCCACTTCAAGTTTGTGTTTTAACTTCTCGATACAAGCTTGACTATTTCTCTGCTGTTGTCTATTCCAGAGTATAATTGAATGACGGCAATGATCAATCCTCTGTTTCACTTTAAATTCTCGACCCTCAACCCAAGCTTGAGCAACAATTACTTTCACCTCTTCATTATCCTTTAGTCTTCTGTCATAACGAAAGAGACCTTTTCTTTTCTTTCTTCTTGGATCCAAAAAAGTTAAAATAGGTCGATGATCGGATCCTTCAAATCTTAAGTATTCGCATCTACCGGACGGAAATCCTCAGCCCACACACTATTTGAGATCGCTCGATCCAAGCGACATTTGACATTGTATTCCACATTGTCACCTTTCCTAGTTCCCTTCCAAAAGAGGGATTCTCCTGAATGATCCAAATCAAATAAATCTCCCTCTGAGAAAAATATACGAAAGTCATTGAAAGAACCTTCAGATCTATGTGGACCTCCTTCTTTCTCTGTATTATCCAGGATGTCGTTAAAATCACCGGAGAGGAACCAAGGTGCATCTCTAATCGAAGCTAGGTCTATTAAATGATCCCACAATTGTTTTCGAAGCTTTTTATCTGGATTTCCATAAACAAAGGAAGCGTAGAAAGTTTTGAGAATCGAAATAGTTTGGCAGGAGGAGATAACTTTCAAATCAATTTCATGTTTCCATAATAAAAGTAATCCCCCACCACCGTAACCATGAGGAGAAATAAAGGCTTTGTTAGAATAGTTCAAACTCTCAGTTTTCTTGAGTACAAACGCATCGGGATTTTTAGTCTCCGAGAGAAAAATTTTATTAGGGTCAACTCTTTTCTGAATCTCTTGGAGCCGACGAACTGTCTCGGGGTTCCCCAACCCTTGACAGTTCCAGCAGGCCAACTTTAAGGAAGAGGAGAAGACGGCTTCTGAAAATTCGCCTGATTCTTCTTTATTGCTGGGGTGATTCTCGGCAAACTTGGGGGTCTTGAGGATGAAGCCTTGTCTTGAGTCACACTTACTCCCCCTTTAGATGACTTAGCAGCTGGACGCTATTTCTCCACCTTTCGAGATAAAGAGATGTTTTGCTTCTTATTAGGAGATGGTTGGATTTTTAAAACTTTCCTCTTACGAGATGAGGCTCCTACTAGAGGAGAGGTGTGATCCTGCTCTGTCTTTTTACCAGGAGGTCTTCCCAGTCTTTTTTTGATCGAGCCTGGTAGAGGATTTTTGGCGGAAGGATCAGCAGAAATAGTAATGTTTAAAGGGCCCAGCCTCTGGCTTACATGTATTCTCTCCTGAGAATGAGAAGCCGCAGGAGGAGTCTCAACCTCAGCCAGTAAAGCAAGGGATGTTCTAACCATATGGGCTGCAGATTCCTCGAATTGACCTTGTTCTTCCGCTAGCCTTATTCTTTCTCTACGAGCTGCACTTTCAGAGGGATCAACACAATTCGAATACTGGATCATGACATCTCTCAATTCACCTAAAGCCTCAATCAAAGCTTCCTGCGGGGAGCAGGGGGAGGAGAAGTCTCATTATCCAGAGGAGGTCTTCGAGGTCTGGAAGATCCAGAGCAGTCTTGAGAAGCAGAGAAACTTCTCTTTGGAGCTTCTAAGAGTGTTCTCTTTTCCACCCACACAGGAGCAGCAGGGGATCTAGGGTTACTCCCTGAATTATGGTAAACGAATCTGAGAGGAGGGGGAGGGGGAAGAGCTGCTCTTCTTTGATTCAAAGTGGAAGAGGATTTTGAGTGATAAGCATTGGAAGAGTAAGCTTTTTGATGATGATCTCTTCTTCCCAACTCTCTGGTCTGAGGTTGCAGATTTTGGTGTTGGTGAGGTCTATAAGATCCCGAGCTTGCTTTCGAATGGTAGGACTCATATCCATGCCTGGGATCAGACCGATATATGCCTCCCTCTTTGTCTCTACTAGATACTCTATCATCCCCATACTCCTTATGAGGTGGTTTGGGGATTATATTTGATTGGTGAGAGTGTTGAGGGGAGGAGAGACAAGGCTCCTTATCCTTTTGAGTTTGACAGTCTTTAACATCATGGTTCAGAGAGAAGCATTTAGTGCAGTGCCTTTCCAGCTTTTCGTAAATCAGAGATGCAACAACCTCTTCTCCGTCATCAAATTCAAACGATGTGGAAGTGATGAGGGGTAGGAGACCATTAATATTAACCCTCATCCTTGTTGTGGTTAAGGTAATTTCTAGAGACTCCAAGTAGCCAATATCTTTTGCAATAGAGAGTAGTGTGGCTTCCGACCAGAGATGAACTGGAATGCCTTGCACCTGAATCCAGAAGAGAATCTGAGACGGGAAGGATCTCGCCGTCGTTGGTTCCTATCTTTGTAGAATAATCATCCAATGCGCAAAGTGGTATGGTATATTATCCAGAACCGACTGCAAGTCCGCCTCTGAGGAGAACTGAAACTGGAACAGCCCTTGTCCTAAATCAGTTCCAACAGGTCGAGTAGCAACTTTCCAGTGGTGTGCAAGAAATAAGAGGAGAGCCCAAACTTTTTGGATTTTTGGGGTTTGTGAGCCGTCCCATAAGTGTGAGTGAGTGTTTACGGATTAACTCCGAGTTGTCAAATGGTGGGACTTTAACTTTAGCCGTTCTCGGTGGCTCCTCTGGGATAGCAGGGCTTTCCCTTTCTTCGAGTATGAAAGACATCGGTTTATGGTTCCTTGAGAGAGAGGAGCAGGGGAGGAGATCCTTTGAGGGGATTAGTCTAAGTTTATAAGGTTTCCTCACTTCAAAGTGAAGTAGTATTCCAGAGAAGAATCCTGGGAAATGACAGCTCAACGGTAAGAACAGAGTGTCATCGTGAACAAAGAGGAGAAAATACCTTCCATATTTTCAATATCAGAGATATGAGTTTTGCAAGTTCCGAAAGGAAGCTTGAGAGGTAGAAGTTCGAGTTAGACTACTCCACAACACAGAGCTATACCTGCATGAAGCTCACAGTAGCTACTATTAGAGAGTTGCGACTTTACTCCCTCTTACTGGTCCAAGAAACGGAGAGGAATGGACCCTCTGACAAGAAGTCGGGGGTGGAACCCAGTGGATTCCGGTCAGAAACGGCGGCAAGGGTGAGGGAAAGACTAAAAGAAGTAAAGAAAAGTAGATAGGTTTTGCAAAAAGTAGATCTGGAACTTTTGCGGAAAATTTTGGAAAACGTGCCTGGGAGAGAAAAATTTCAAAAAAACTTTTTTACATGATAAATTTATTTAGTGTTGGTTTGTTTAGTTTTTGATTTTTGTCTATAACTTATAAAAATTAAATTATAAGATATGTAATTTTTGTTTTTAGTGTT
>PKMM01056265.1:301433-321572 GCA_002933915.1 Eutrema heterophyllum
GGTACCTAGTGACAATCTTGTGCAAGCCGCCACTCAGAAGCTTGACAAATTGATCAAATGTTCACGCGATTGCAGCTTCTGCAAAGGTTGGTTGCAGAGGTTTCGATTAACATCTTTGGATGCGTCGCGCTGGGATCCTTATGACAAGGGTTGGCAAAACGATGAGATAGAAGAATTTGTATTTTAACGATGTGTTGAGCAACTAATCCATTATGATTTGAGCTTGAATTATATTTAACATATAAAGCATTACAATTTACTCAACATAAAAAATTAGCATTATAAGAGTCATTTAACCAAAAAGGAAAAGGTTTGAAACTTTTGTATTAGTGAATTCTGCTTATTTTTGATATGTGCATTGAATCCAAGATTACAAGACAAATCGCGATAGCATTTGTAGAAACAACATTGAACCTTGAATGATGAGTAAAAGATTGATTAGAAATTAAAATCCTCACAAATGGTTGTGTATGAAAATCGCCTAATCTACAAAACACATCAAGAAAAATGGTCAGAACAAAGAGATGGGTAAGAACATATTCAGACGTTGTTTGTCTGTTAAAAGGTTGCTAAACTGCACATGGAATTTTTTCGACAATAGTAAGCTCATTAACAATGTCGAGATTGATATCCACAATGTGACAACAGATTCAGAGTATTCATACATCCACACAACTCATTGGGTTTCGACTTAAGTGGGTATCTTAAGTGTTTCCATATATTTCTCAAGTAAGAATTTTGCGGATCGAAAACCCTTGGATTTTATCATAGACCTTGTGGATTGTCAAAGACAGGATTTGTAGAATTTGGTAAAAGATCATTCTTTGACATGAATGGTTTATATTTTCTTTGTGTGCAGTTTTAGAAGCATTTGGAAATGCAAAAAGTTATTATATTTTCAGAATCCTACCTCTCGCTTGTGTCTGTATCTATTTACTGAGCCGCTGGATATTTTAGGACATGATTGCATTATTATATTTTCAGAATCCTGATCTTTGACAATCCACAAGGTCTATGATAAAATAAAATAGGATTTATATTTTATGTGTGTGCAATATTTGCTGAGCCGCTGGATATCCTACCTCTCGCTTGTGTCTGTATCTATTTATTTGTTTAACAATGGGAGTATGATGGAGCTAGCAGATGGAAATTGCCCTTTTCCATTTGATTGTCTTGAACTCACATGGAGACTGCAGCTAGAGAAACGCGGCATGAGGGTCAGATAAGAAACAGCTCTTTATCTTTTTCGGTTTTTCACCTATCCTCAAAAGTTTTCTTCTCTAGAAACCTATCTCTGGATCCTGATTCAACACATCCTTCACCTGTTTTGTGGCTTTGCAAAACTGCAATTAGCATTGGAGGAAATACAACTCCAGTTTAAGGAAACCAAAGTGTCGCATCTTTCTTTTAAGTGCTTCTCATCTTTAACCTCTTTGGTTGAAGAGAGATTTGTTTTTATTGGAAAAGGAGGATGAGGATGATGGAGATGAAAATGGTGTTGGGACCAAATCAAAAGTCAAATGATTAAGCTTTTTTACATTAGTGGTCAAGCTTTTCTCAGCCACATGATTAAAAAAGTCAAATGCTGTTGGGACCAAATCAAAAGGAATGTTCTCACTAATTATTAAAGGCATTGAATTGAAATTGTGTAAAAGTACGAATATTCCGTGACCGAGTAAATCACATTTCGCCTTGGAGAAAAAAGAAAATTAAAAAAGCAGAAGAATCAAGTGTTTCTTGTGTTACAGTTGATTCAAAACATTCCAACCATGAGGCAAATGGCGAGGATGAACCGCTCTAACAAAAACTTTCCTCCACCTTTGACAGAAGTTTTGAAGACCATCCTCTCCAGATTCCTTTAACAGAGACTGGACAACCTGTTGGCCGTGCACTCCATGTCCAAGCAAAGATACTTTCGAGCTACCATTACCACTATCATCTAACGACACGATGTGTACAGCTTTTTCNATCATTGCTTAACTCAAGATTTCCCCAAATCAATTGCTTTGCCCAAAGATCCTCTTTTTAATCATTGTCTTAATCGTTTTTAGTGCTATTACTTGTCCACTTGTTTAATTTCAATCATTAGGTTGTTAGAAAATCAAAATCAACCTGTTAGCTTAACTTAAGAAGTAGTATGCATTCTTAGTGTTTTGAAACTTAGCCCATTGGTTCGATACCTCTTATGCTACATAGGCATTTTGAGTAGTTGATACACGGAAAAATCCTACTATCATCGACCCCTCTCACTTGGTTGGCAATGAGAGACAAACTTTCTATAGGGGATAAGATGAAACAATGGGGATACGATCAACCTTGTCTGCTTTGCGGGGGAAAAAATGAGACAAGAGATCATTTATTTTTCGCTTGTCCGTATACGTTTACAATTTGGAATTGGCTTTGTTGGGGTCTTCTTCAGGGTCGACCAAACCCAGACTGGGATATTACCACCCGAGCTGTGGCGAGAAGGAGGAGTAACAAGATGGACTCGGTATTATCCAGACTCATGCTACAAGCTTCGATATACAAAATCTGGCAAGGGAGAAACGGAAGGCGACACCAAAGACCTGCTCGCTCAGCTTTAGTTCTCGCAATTGCAATTGACAAGGATATTTGCCTTCGTCTTCGATCGCTATTTCCAAGTCAATCCGACGACGACATAAACGTCGTCACTCGTTGGCACGAAGTTCAAGCTATCCCAACTTCAGCATCTTAGTTTCTCATCACTCTATAAACTTTCTTGATTTGGTTTATAATTGTTTTGGGCTTTGATTTTTTTCCTTTTCTTCTGGTCGTATGTACTCTTTTGTTTTGTTGACTAATAAATATAACATTTCAAAAAAAAACAAATATAAATACAAGAAAACAATGACATACAATTCTTTAATGAAGTTTAATTGTTGTGCACTCAAGTTAAACTCTTAATAAGTGTTTTATTTGTTTATTCTCATATTTCTAGATTGAATTTTTATATAAGGTTTTCGTCGACATTTGAAAAAACAAAAGTTTTTTTAATTATAAAACAAAATTAAGAGATTATTCATGTTGCCTAGAGAATAATTTGTTCCACATAGCTTCTAAGATAATATCGACAAAGTTTCGCTTTCGTGATGGTATCCGGCATACCCCAAAAATTCAACTCTTAATCTGATCCTATTAAAATTGCTACATCCTTCTTTCGTATATTTTGATATATGCGTAGAGATGTGGACTACTAAGATATCACTTTGCCCCAACTGTTTGGTCAAAAATTGTCAAATTGTGTAGTCTAACGACTAACATCCCCTATATATTAATTGAGAAGGATTAAAAACAAAAAAAACTTTGGTTTCATGTGTGATTTACAAAAATGTCATGATGATGTGTCATCACCATATAACATCTCAAGAGATTTTTGAAAACATGTTTATGTTACTAAAGAAATTACATTGTATGCTACTCACATTATATTGTTACAAAATGCATTATATTTTTATTAAGTATTAAACTAAGCATGACGTAATAGACTTACAATTTTGATTTTTTTTTTCCGGTTCGTTTTTTTAAATTGAATCGTATATTTTGAAGGAATAAAATATTATTATAATATTATTATTTGTTAAAAAATTAACATATATAAATTCTTATTTGATAAAAAGTTATAAAGTATAAATATTTTAGCTTAATAAAAATTTTAAAATATTAAAATATTAACTTAATAAAAAATTTAATCTATTAGATATAAAGTTTCTCAAGACTTTTATAAAAAATATTTAACTTACTAGAATAATTACGTTAGTGCCATTCACATTAAACCATTGCATAATCTTAGTTATATTTTATGTCATACAAATTTTTGCTTATTCAAATTCTAATCAATAACCTACAAATACGCATAACAAGCAGTTTCTAAGATTAAAGATTCGTATTATAAATATTTTTGATGGCCAGAAGTTTTGAAAAATTTATGTAGAAACTAAAAACGTATAACTTAACTATACAGATAGTTTTAACACAATATCAACAAGCCATCTACAATATACTAAAATTGTGCTTAACTTTTGAAAAACCTGTGTTGTAACTAAAAACATATAAAATAAAGCACGGATAGTTTAGAAACAACATCAACAAACCATATACAATATACTATCAATTAAATCCAGATTATTTAGTCAACTAATTTAGTAGCTAATTATGCGATTGAGAGATAACTACGTAGATAAAATAATTTAGGAGCTAATTATGCGTATTAAATCAAGATTCTTTCACCCCAAAAATTAGGAAGATCAAATAATTTTTAGTCCAAGATAAATTTCATGGAAAGAGAGATATTCAAGGAAGAATGATTTTCGAAAAAGTAATGTTCATGGAAACTAAATACAAAATTATTCTGCTATGATTGACCAAAACTTTGATTTCAACTTCGAATGTCTAACATTCTTAATAAGTGGGAAACCCTTACTTTGAACACTATATAACACTATATCACATTATCTTAACATTTCATTCACCACTTACACAACACCATGAGCTTTTTCTAGGAAATTTAACTTTTATCTCTTATGGCCTCATATAATTTTAAATAAAAACATCCCAAAAACATTTATAAATATCTCACCCGCGCAGGACGCGGATTACTACCTAGTTCTAATAATAAAAGCAAATGTATGACAGAAAGTGTGATATCCCGACCTTCGGTCCGGTATATCTCTGTTTCTAATTTCCGGTTTAAGTTGATTTAATTATCCTTTCAGAATATTCCACCAGAGATTTCATTTTTATTCATTTTTCAACTACAATATATCTTTTCCTTTTTAGATAGACTCAAATCTTATTTTTTCATTATTATTTTTTTTTTTTTTCTCTTTTTTTCTTTTTTTCTTGAAACAATATCTCTATAAATACCTAGCTTCTGTCATTCATTCTTTTTTTTTAAAAACCCTAAACACCAACTCTCCTCTCTTCCTCTCTCTCACGCCGCCTCTCTGTCCTCCCTCTCTCCTCCGCGCGACCGCTCTCTCTCTCTCTCTCTCTCTCTCCTCGCCATCGTTCTCTCTCTCCTCCGCGATGACGACGCCACCGCCTCCTTCTCCGCCGACGAGCTCCTCCTCCACGAGTTCTGGTGATAAGACTCCTCCTCCTTCGTTCTCCTCTCTTCCATTGCCTCCTCCTATGCCAAGGTGAGGACTAGTTGCCCCTCACTTTTATACAAATCTCGTTTTATTTTTTTTGATTAGTCTTTTCTTAAACCATGGCTTTCCTCTAAGCAAGCTATTTAATTTGCTTAGTGTTCCTTGTTGTTTGCTAATTGACTATATTATATATTCCACCATAAATTATTAGATATGTTATTATGTTGTTCTAGATATGCTTCTAGGGTTTGTTGATGGATGATTGTTGCTTGATGAACAAGTTACCTGAATATATATGGACTAATGATTGATGAACTATAATAACCTGGTGAATTGATTGATGTTGTTGAGATCCTATTGTTACAACTTGGTTGAGTACTGTTTGTGAGAATGGAACTTAGATGGAGGAGAATGATTAGGATTTAATCCGGTATTGTGTGGAGTTGATTTAGAGTTGTGAAACTTCTGTCACATGGCGAGAATGATGTTTGTGATATGAAATGATTGTTTGATTTGGGGCTGGTGTGGCGCCTACGGGGGGCATCAGTTCTCACCGCCGAGGAAGGTTTTGGCGAGCCCTCGTGGATAGTCTAGGTGACACATATGTGAGCCAACACGTGGTCCAAAAGGGGGCGGGGTTGAAGGTGGCATGCCAGCTCGTCTGGGTCCTACAGGAAGGCGGGGTCGGGTGTTACATGTTTATTTAATTGTTGAACTAGTTTCATGTTAGGGTCCAATATGTTTGTGCTTGTTTTAGGATTAGATTTTCATTAATAGTAACTCGCGTATTTGTCTAGAAATGATCAGTGAGTCTCCACCAGGCTCATCCTCACTAAGTAGGTATGACCAAAATGGAACCGTAACCGTATTTCGGACCGTAACCGTATCGTTTTCAAACCGTAACCGTGCCAGACGGTTAAAAACCATAACCGTTAACCGTAAAAATATATTAGTTATGATTAAAAAATTTATTAACCGTAACTATTAATTAACCGTAATTGTATCAAAACCGTTGGTTAACCATAAGGTTGAAACCGTAAAATGTTAACCGTAACCGTTTTGAAAATAAAATTATATATACTAATAATTAAAATTAGTTATGTAAAATTAAAAATTCAAAGAAAAATTATGTATAATCAATTTACCAATAGCAAATGCAAATGCAAATCTAAAAAACAAAAAATATTAATTAAAACTTAAACGTGCTAAAATAATTAATATTTTTTCTAACAAATATAAAGAATATTTTAACAAAACAGTTTTATGATGAAATATATAAAATGAAAAGAAAAAAAAACAAATCGTGGAGTCATGGACAAGGTGGAATGAAAACTAGTTTATAAAATTTATAATTATTTAATTATATCTCGTGATATTAACCTTTTATTGTCATCAAGTATCCGTAACCGTGTCTAAACGTAACCGTATTAACCGGACCGTATTTAACCGTAACTGTTTTAACCGTATATTAAACGGTTAATTAAGGTCAAGGTTAAAAAAAAATTCTAACCGTAACTGGTGGTTAAAAAACCTTAACCGCATTAACCGTAACTGTGGTCATGCCTATCACTAAGTAATCCCCAATACTCACCCCTCCTCTCCCCTTTGTTCTGTACAGGTTAGCGAGGATCGACTAAGTCTATTATTGTTGTTGTTACCTGGGCGTTATCCTGGCGATCATGTGTGCTCACCAAGGGACCAAACCGGGTGACTTAACCCACTCGGTTTTGTCTGCCAACCTAACATGCCCGTGTTCCCCGGTTTCTTCGGAGGCCCGAGAATGGGATGTTACAGAAAGACTGTAATTTCTGGTAAAAATAAAGGAGCAAATGTGACCTAACTTAGTTTCATTTGACTTTTTTAAAACTACAATGTAACACCCCGAGCCCGCCTTCCCGGGAGAAGACGAACCAGACGGTTACGGTCGGCACACTAAACCATGTGGGTTAAGTTGTCTGGTTTTGTCCTGTTCGATAGGTCCCCATGATTGGCAGAAAATACACAACACTACAAACAATATACATACACTTCCGTCCATCCTATCTTGCACAGAGTGAGGGAAAAGAGGAGAGGTGAGTAATAGGAATTACATAGTGAAGATGAGCAATTTGGAGACTCACAATTCACCACAGACATCACGCAATTTACTATTCATGCACGTCTAGACCTAAAACAAGCACAAGCAAAGTGTGTATTACGCTTACAAACAAACACACAATCTAAGGTTAAAAAACCTTAACCACATAAACTGTAACCGTGGTCATGTCTATCACTAAGTAATCTCCATTACTCACCCCTCCTCTCCCCTTTGTTCTGTACAGGTTAGCGAGGATCGACTAAGTCTATTATTGTTGTTGTTACCTGGGCGTTTTCCGGGTGATCATGTGTGCTCACCAAGGGACCAAACCGGGCGACTTAACCCACTCGGTTTTGTCTGCCAACCTAACATGCCCGCGTTCCCCGGTTTCTTCAGAGGCCCAGGAATGGGATGTTACAGAAAGACTTTAATTTCTAGTAAAAATAAAGGAGCAAATGTGACCTAACTAAGTTTCATTTGACTTTTTTAAAACTACAATGTAACACCTCGAGCCCGCCTTTCCGAGAGAAGACGAACCAGACGGTTACGGTCGGCACACTAAACCGTGTGGGTTAAGTTTTCTGGTTTTGTCCTGTTCGCATTGTAAGAAAACATGATTTTCGCGACTACATAACCAGTCGTAATGTAGTCGCTAAAACTGTTTTTACGACTACATTACGACTAAGTTACATAGTCGCAAATGTTAAGTCGTAAAAACAAGTAGTCGCAAATCAGTCGTAATTTACGACTGTTTTGCGACTTTGGTGCGATTACAGAATTCAGTCGCACACCAGTCGCAAATAAGTCGTAAATATATGCGACCATGTACCGACTACTTTAACGACCAACATGCGACTATATATTGTGTCGTGTGGAAGTTGTTTGTCGTAGTCGTTAAAGAGTCGTGAAATTTTGTGACTAGTTCCCGACTAATATGCGTCTAAATTAGCAACTGATTTGCGACTAATATGTTCATCGGAATAGTGATTTGGTCATCGTTTGCAATTGGTTTACGACTGTTTTGCGACTGATTTGTGATTATATAGCGACGGATTTACAACTATGGAGCGACAGATTTTATTGACGAAATTCAGAATGGTAATACTGTACCCAATTTGTATTACCTAGCAATTTGGAAATCATATGCAAACTAATACAAAGAAATCTCAAGTTAATATGAAAGAACATTAATATATTATACATTATTTTAGCATATCAAATACAAACCAATACAAAGAAAACTCTAATGTTCTAATGTTCAAAAACATGAAAGAAAATGACAGCCTAGGGTGTAGAATCATGCTGCCGACCAGATTGAGAAGCCATGAAGTCCAGAAAATTTGGATTGGTTTCACGAAGATACCTTTCCACCAGTGAATAATGCTCGAACTTGTCTTTCTGGTTAGCTGCAAGTTGGGTAAACTTGCTTTGTTGGTCAGCTGCAAGTTGGGTAAGCTCTGCCTCACGCCGAGCGTTATAAGCAGCTTGTTCTTCTATTTGGCGTTGAGCTTGTTCCAACTTATCTTGCAGGGCTTGAAACGATGAAGAGCTTTCCTCGAACTTGCGTTTTCCACCAACATGAGACTCTGCGAGGCTTCCTATTCCATATGGTCTGCCTCTTTCATCCGTGAACGTTGACTGCATAAATATAACATACATTTATAAAACCAGATGACAGAAAACCAAAGATAACATGTATTTTGTATTTACCTGAAGAAAGAGTTCGTTGTAGTCCTCTGTGGTTAGCTCTCGATGTTGTGACGTATCGTCTGAAGTTTCAGGCCCGATCTCTTGCATCTTAGCTTGCAGGTTCTTCTCATAATTTTGCGCGATCCTCTCAGCCTTCAGATCAACAAACGTTCCATTTGGTTTTGTGTGAGTCTTCACAAAAACCTCACCGATACTAACCGGTCTTCCCAATTCCTCTTCCTGAAAATGTAACATATAAATTTGTTACATAATAGAAAGTTGCAAAGTATTAGATATAAAATTTACACTTACCATTTCTTGTTGGATTTGTTGATATGACTTTTGGCCTGATACGTGCTTGTGCACACCAAGGCCTTTACGGTCAGATTTCCGAGCAGCGGATGTGGTCTTACTCCTCTCTCGAGCTTCTTCAGTGTCCCAACACTCTGTCATTGTTGTCCACAGAGTTGGGTTAATCCAGTGTGGTCGATGTCGAGAAGTCCTCGCGGTGCTTACCATATCCTTCATTCGCCTTTGACAAATCATCTCGAAATGTTGTTGAACTACCCCTGAGATTAAGGGATCCCAGGTGTGAGTTTTCTACAAGAGAAGTATTTATGGTGTTAGTGGACAGAATAAAAAGAAAGACATATATGAATAGCATGGACAGAAGAAAAATGCTTACCGCGAACTCGACGAAGTATCTTTCCTGTCTATCGCGAGGCACAACAGTCCAACTGTAGTATGGACCATCAAACTTGTTTGTGAACACGTTGGTGATCTTCCTTGTCAGCTTTCCCTTGTCACGGCCAAACCTAGACAGAGACAAATAAGTGCGTTGAACATTAATTGACCAACTAAACATATCAAAAACATAAGACATATTGAAAAAATGCTGAATTTAGTAAAGGTAAAAGCTTGAAAAAATACTGAACATAAGAACACTCACGTTTCATTCCTTCATATACTTAATGACCAAACGAGTATATTCCCAAATACAATTACACTTAGCTTTATTGCTTTACAGGTCCAATGATACAATACTGTAATACGAAACTAATTCTAGCAGAAGCAGTCTCTTAAGTTGTATTTTACCTCGCACATGAACTGTCAGGCCAATTCCAAGTTGCATAGATATGCAGGAGCTAAAGCTCGAAGGGCTAGCCTGTATTCCAGTCACTTGCACACTTGGTTGGTTTAAGTATGCAGAGGCTGGTGATACAAGAACTAAATGCAAGTCTCTGAAACTAAGCTATCAAATGTTCAATAATAAGATCAAGAGTGGATTAACTATCAAATGTTCCAATGATGCTTCGCAGAACAAGTAACAACAACGAGATATATGTGAACACAAGCAATTTCTAAACACAAGCAAACACACGAAAAATCAGGAAACACAAGCAATATCAAGAAACTAACAAACTGTATTATCCATTTCATAAACTGTATACTCATGTCTCGGAATGGAAACTAACAAACTAACAAACTGTATACTCAGGAATTTAGACAGGAATGGATAGAAACTTACCATGTGGTGTTTGGCGGCTGAGGGCGTGTCGGAGACAGCACGGTTGTATACTCATGCCGGCTAGGCACCCTTAGCAGCGCCTCAAGCACCCTAAGTTGCTCTTCCTGGAGGTCGGCTTGAATCTGTGCATTGTCGTCAATCGGATCAACTTCGAAGTCGTTGACTGATTGATTGCTATGACCACTCGAATTGCTAGCTCTTCGAGTCGTCTGCGCTTCAGGTTCCAAGGATTGGCGATGGATTGTCTGACCTTGAGATGGAGAGCATTCGGGTAGATGCTCTGAGGTGTTCTGGAAAAGCTGGGTAGGCGGTGGAAAGTCCCGGACATTGACGGTTGGTGCTGACGTTGACGGTTGAGCATGCACGGGGTTCAGAGGAGTTGACGACAGATTCAGAAGAACTTGGGCCGGCGGCGTGAAGGTGTACTGCGGCGGTAGAGGGTTCGGTGTTCGCGACGAAGCTCCGGCTCTCTGAGAAACGTTGGGAAAGAATTTTCTCCTCCGTCCTCCACCGTTCTTATCTGCCGGCATCGTGTGACTAAAGCTGGTCTAGTTAAGAATTATTTTGTGTGATAGATACTAATTAATTACTTTGGCTTATTGGTAAATTTCTCACACTTGTTTCAGTCCCCCCCCCCCCCACGGTTTGAGTCGTGGTGAGGACAAGTTTTTTTTTGTTTTTTTTTTATTCAAAACGACAAATAATGTAAAAGACAAATTACACCGAAATTGTGACATAAGTAACATAGTAAATTAGTACTGTTCTTCGTCATCTAATTCTTCATCAGAAGACGACAAATTACACCGAAATTCATCTTCTGGTTCTGCATCTCCGACATCGTAATCGAGGTTTATTTGGTCTTCTTGTACGAAATTGTCGAGTACAAAATCTTCAATTGTAGTCATCAATACAGCATCATCATTTTCTGTTTGCAAATTCGTCGGTTCTTTTTTTTTCATATTCCCCTGAAATGTTTCCCCTCGGATTCACTTTTAGAACATTGAGCCACAACTGCTTCGGTTTCTTTGTGTATGGATACGGAATATAACAAACTTGATCCGCTTGCGAGGCTGTTTGCAATATAAAATGTATATATAAGTTATACATCAGTATATATATATATATATATATGATATCGACATTAATAAGTACGTACCTAGAATAAATGGTTCGTATTTATTGTATTTTCTCGATGAAAGAGCGTCTACAACACCACCATTGCTCATCCGAGTGCCTCTACCGATAACAGGGTCATACCAATTACACTTAAAAAGTGTGATTCTCAAATTGACCATCCCCTTGCACTCGAGTTCTATGATATCATTTAAGATCCCGTAGAAATCCGCTTCATCATATGCATCAGTGTAATTTTGACCTTTAACACAGACCCCATAGTTACATGTCTTTTGTCCAGCACCGTGAGTCTACGTATGAAACAAATAGCCTCTTGTAAAATACATTGGCCAGGTTTTGACCTTATTCAAAGGTCCATGCACTATCTCTTGAACCCAAGTAGGAAATGGATTCGTGGCGTTCCAGTAAGTAACCTGCATATATATAAAAAATAGCGTAAATATATATAAGTATAAATATATGCATAGTTATTAATATTTTTTAGACATACATATTCTTTCACCCATAAATGATATTCGTTAGCTCTATTCGCAGAGAGTTCTTTTTCGGAAAGTCATGGATATTTTGCAGAAATAAATTCCTCGAACATTCTACACAAGACCAACATAAATATGAGAAAGTAAACAAGGATTATATATATTAAAACGCAATATGGGAGAGATGCCAACTTATATACCTCTCAATTGGCTGAAAATAGTCACAATTTCGTAAAACATATGCATGTGCGCATTGATAGTCTCTCTCTGAGAGCCATATTTCATGCATTTCTCCACTTGGACGGCCTACGTGAGTAAATATAGAAGGTACTCCAGGGACATGATATACGGGGACTTCGCCTTCATTGAATCTTGTTAATCTGACCAAATGAGTGAAATAATTCACATTAAAATACATGCACATGTGTATACAAATTAAATGGCAAAGTGGGCATGATGCGATTGATTTTAGCATTTACCTTGATTTCGTTTGTATATTCTCAGCAAAGTAATGCTCTGAGAAATAAGCAATCTCGTCATTGATATATGATTCAACAATCGATCCTGCCGCATATCTTTTGTTCTTTGCTTTCCCTTTCAACTTTTTGAAAAACCTTTCAAAAGGATACATCCACCTATACTGAACAGGGCCTCCTAATTCAACTTCGTAAGGGAGATGTATAGGCAGGTGCTCCATCACATCGAAAAATGAAGGTGGAAAGATCTTTTCCAAATTGCATAGGATTAAAACTATGTTCTTGATATATCATTGTTTTTACCCGTTTTTGACCATGATATAAGTCCTTTTTATTGAGTCTTTCAAGTGTTTTTGGAGTCTTTTAGAGTCTTTTCAGGTTTTAGGTACGTTTGGAGCATAATTGGAGATATTGAAGCATTCTGGAGCTTTTTGGAGCAAAGCAGAGATCATGTAGCTGAGAGGTCGATTTTGAGCCCGAGTATCGATCGATACCGACTGCAGAGGAACAAGAGTCGCGACTTTTCTGAAGTTTGAAGAAACTGCTCCTTGGTCCATAAGTCTTTAATAATTACAAGAAGCCCCAAACGTGTTTTAGGATTATAATTAGGTTTTTCAGCCACTTTTGTTGGCTACCCTTTATTCTATTCTGGTTTTTGTTGAGAGAGCTTTTGAGGGAGACAAGTCTGAACTTTGTTCGTCAGAGAGAAGATTTCGAACCCTTGTTTTACTCTATTCTTATTTTATTTATTGAAGTATTATTCAGTCATGGTTCTTTCTTTAATCTCCATGTCTGAGTAGTTTTCTTTTAGGTTTAGGGTTCTCAATAGGTTTTCTCTGTATGTTAGATAGATCGATTTATTAGGATTCATAATCAATTAAGTTCTTCACCATAGGTTGCTCCTAGTGCTAATTCTAGCTTGATCACCTAGAACTTCGATCTTTGGTTAATTAATTAGACACGAAAGTGTGATTGGAAACCTGACAGAACCTAGAGTGAACAAAATAACTATCTGCAAAGAAATTTGGTTTAGTTGTTTTGTGAACATATCAAACCTGAACTCTAAAGCTGGTTTAGATCTTTAGAATTTGCAAAGAAATTTGGAATTCTAGGATTTAAACTTAGATAATTCTCGCAACAAAAGTTGGTTGATTATAACATAGTGATTTGAGTTCAAGAACCGTGCTAAATCTGAATCCTGATTTATTGTTTTGTCTGCATTCTCTGATTTCCTGAGAAATACCCTGAACCTATATTTCCTCCATTGAATTACAACTTTTCTAATTTCGTTCATTGCTCTTTGTTTAATCGATTGACTTAACTTAATTCAAATCTTGCAATCTATTGAGTGATATCTTGAGTCTTTGTGGTTCGACCCCTAACTTACTGCAACTACTGCTTTAGTACTTTAGGGTATTATATTTGAGCATATTAGTTCTGTTTTAGAATTTGAACGCGACTTTTATGCAAAGTTCTTGAACATAAGTCCCAAAAAAATGCTCCAACCCCTACAATATATATTCAAACTGCATGAGGTTACTATCTAAATTACTATAATCATATATATATATATTTAAAGAAATAGTCGTAATTAGTACCTGATAACGCAAGGTGGACATTCCGGTCTAGGAGTTCTGCAAAGATAAATGGAAGTAACCGTTCCATAAAAACATGGCAGTCATGACTCTTCATGCCTGAAAACTTTTGGTTGTTCATATCAACACAAGTAGCAAAGTCTGAAGAATAACCATCTGGGAATTTAACTGCATGTTTCACACATTCCAATAAACTTTTTCTGGCTTCTTCTGTCAATGTGAAGGCTGGGAAAGGAGCTTTACCCTCACTATCAATATGTATGTGTGGCCGAGAACAAAATTGTTCTATATCCAATATTGATATGATGTTGTCTTTCGATTTACCCTTCACACTCTTAAGAGTATTCATGATGTTGTCAAAAAAATTCTTCTCTATATGCATCACATCAAGACAATGACGGAGATTGAGGTCTCTCTAGTACGGCAGCTCCCAGAATATGCTTTCCTTGTGCCAGTTATGTTGCTTCCCATAACCCGACTTCTTCTTTTCATGACCGTTTCCACCGACGTCCTTTGTTTTCGATGGATTTACACCAGTCAACCGCTCGTAATAAACTTGCTCACCGGTCAAAGACGGAGGTGGATACTCTCTCGAAGCATCTTTTCCCTTTAGGAAGTCTTTTTTATTCCTCCTCAGTGGATGACCATTAGGAAGAAATCTTCGGTGACAATCAAACCAACACGTCTTTCTTCCCTTAGGTAGATAAAAAGACTTTGTATCTTCCATGCAAACTGGATAAGACAATTTACCATGGGTTGTCCATCCGGATAACATGCTATACGCCGGAAAGTCGCTTATCGTCCACATCAGCACAGCTTTTAGATTGAAATTTTGATTCAAGGACACATCGTATGCATCGACGCCATTAGACCACAACTCTTTTAACTCCTCAATAAGAGGTCGGAGGAAGATATCGAGACTAGCTCGCGGATGATTTTGCCCAGAATTCAGAATTGTAAGAAATAAATACTCTGTATTCATGCACATACTAGAGGGTAAATTATATGGAGTCAAGATCACAGGCCACATCGAATGATTACGAGACATGCCAAATGGATTGAACCCATCCGTACATAATCCAAGAGAAACGTTACGGGGTTCTTCGGCAAACCGGGGATTTTGATCTTGAAAATATCTCCACTCCGCCGCATCAGAAGGATGACCCATTTCTCCCTCTTTTGCTTGGTGCTCGGCATGCCATCTCATTGCCGCTGCAGTCTTCTCGCTTTGATACATTCTCTTTAATCTGCCAGCAATAGGTAGATACCCCATACGACTGTATGGTACTTTGGTTCTACGCCGGTCGTTCTTAGGCTTCCATCTTTGTGCACACAAAACAGACATTTATCTTCCTTCTCGTCATCTTTCCAGAAGATCATACAATTGCTAATACAAACATCAATTGTATGATATGGGAGACCTAAATTGCGCATCAATTTTTCTGTCTCGTAATGTGAACCGGTTGACTTGTTTCCTTCTGGTAAATAGTCTGTCAAGATTCCGCAAACCGAATCCACTAACTTTTCACTCATATTATATTCTGCCTTATTTTGCATGACTCGAGCAGCTAAGGATAACTGCGAGTGACCTTCACGACAACCATCATATAATGGAGTATTCGCTCCTTCTAACAAGTCGTAGAAATGGTTACGTACCGGTTCTTCTACATTCTGATAACTACCATCCTGATGATAGTTATCAAAACTCACGTTATCACGAAATGCATCATTCACCATATCCACATATCTATCTTCTACTACATTACCCACTTCTTCACTCCCACTTAAATGCGTCGGATCAGCATAACTCGTTTCTAAATCCATAGTGATTTCTTCTCCATGCTTATACCAAACATAATAATCTGGCATAAATCCTCTACTATATAGATGATTCCAAATTCTAGTCCCGTGAGAAATTTGTCGTTCTTGCAAACACTACAAGGGCAGTAAAACTTACCGCCATTGCTCTGCGCTAGAGACTGGTTATTTGCCATGAATTGATCCACCCCCGTGCTGAACTCTACCGAGAAATTTCCCATCTCTTCATCGATCCGCTTATACATCCACTCCCGAAAATTACTATAATTGTAATTTCCCGACATTATAAAGAAAAAATTGTTTCTCTTCTAAATTTTGTGTTTTTTACGTTTATGAAAATGAGGAGATTGTGAGAATGAGGAGAACGATGGTCTGAAGTTTTCATTTATAAACATTTTTCCGACTGATTTGCGACTACATAGCGACTGCTGTGCGACTACGAGTGGTAGTCGCAAAAAGTAGGTACAAGTAGGTGCAACAAGAATAACACGTGTTTAATGCTGCTATTTTACGACCAACAAACGACTGTTTTGTGACCCGCCAAAAAAGTAGCAAATTAGTCGCAAAAGTTGCGACTACTATGCGACTAAATTGTTCCGACTCAAAGGTAGTCGTAGATTGGTCGTACATTCCGACTAAATTCCGACTAATACGTTTAGTCGCGAATTTACCGATTAGGTTGCGACTCTATTCATGTAGTCGTAACCTAGTAGTCGCTAATTAGTCGTTATAATTTACGACTGTGTATGTAGTCGCAAACTGTAGTTGCGAAAACCATGTTTTCTTGTAGTGTCGATAGGTCCCCAGGATTGGCAGAAAATACACAGCACAACAAACAATATACATACACTTCCGTCCATCCTATCTTGCATAGAGTGAGGGAAAAGAGGAGAGGTGAGTAATAGGAATTACATAGTGAAGATGAGCAATTTGGAACTCACAATTCACCACAGACATCACGCAATGTACTATTCATGCAAGTCTAGACCTAAAACAAGCACAAGCAAAGTGTGTATTATGCTTACACACAAGCACACAATCTAAGGTTGCCACACACATGGTCCACGACCATGATGAGCCCAAAGCTCAACAAGTATCCCAAAGATATCACACACACGAGTCTGAGGCTCAACTAAGGTTTGCCAAAAACCCCGACAGTGAGAACTGATGCCCATATCCAGACGGCACACATCAGCCCCAAACAAACAAATATGTACCATAAGCGCTCACATCCATGTGACAGACACGTAACAGTTCTAACATAATAATTACCACGAAAACATGACATAACAAGCAATACCGTATTAGACCCTACGATTTAGACACACTAGGTTCAAGACTCTCAGAAGGACGGACTCAGAACAAGACATACTCTCATCATAAAATTCCAGATTTTAGGTTAAATAGATATTTAGGGTTTATTCGAGTGACGCGTGAACCAAGCAACAAACAAGCAAGACCTAGAACAGTTCTAATAATATATGGTTATATATATATATATATATATATATAGTGTTTTGCAATCAATAAGAGAACACGCAGTGAATCAGATAGCTCACTTTGTGGAAAGCTTTTGTTTAACGCCCTAGACTAAAAAAAACATTGAGGGGGCAACGACTCCCCACCTTGGCCTAAATTCGGGACTACGATGGGGAGAAGGAGGATAATCGAGGCAAGAAATGAGCGAGGCTAGCTTCTCAGGATCCAAAGGTCGAACACTTAGGAGACGAGCAACCTCTCAGTTCATCTCATCGGTAGTTGGGATTCTTAAAGAGGAGAAGCGAAGCGGAGACTGAACATGGAGGGTGTGATAGGCGCAGCAGCACAATCATCAGAGTCCAAACATGAGCTCAGAGATGGTGGCAGTGTGGAGGTCATATAGGCTAGAGTCAGTGTTTCGCGGAGGAGAGAGAGAGAGAGAGAGAGAAAGAAAGAAAGAGGAGAAATTTAGGGTTTTATGAACTGAAAGAATGAGGAGAAAAGATGGGTATTTATACACAAGTCTAAGACTTCGGAAAAAGGAAAAAAAATGATTTATCTTCCTATAAGGAAAAGGAAAAGGAAAACAAGGAAGATTTCGATTTATCTAGAATGTAATAGAATATTCTAGATAAGAAGGAATAAAAAAGAATATTTGGTGGAAAAGAATATCCGGGAAGGAAAAAGTAATCGACTTAACCGGGAATTGGAAAATGATTAAAACAAACCAGCCAGGGTCCTAAAACTTGGATGTTACATGTAAATTCAGTTTGAGTTCTAAAGGATTCATGTGCTTGAGCTAGAAAAATATCTCGTACACCGCATTCAAGACTGGATACAAAAAAAAAAAATTCTCTCTAGAGACGAAATGTTTTGAAATTTTCTCTTTATATTAATGATGGCGTTCTTGTAAGAAAAAAAGTGATAGGCCGATTGATAACACTGTATTTTTACCCGTTTTACTATCTATTTTAGAACATTTTACTAAGTTTTTCATTCGTTTTTCTATGTTTTTATCACGATTTTTGCAAATTTGTAGTTTCAAGACTTTTTTCAAGTTATTTAGACAAAAGCATTGCAAATTGGAGAAAAACAAGATTTTTGGTTCAGAGTCAAACCATCAGAAGTTCAACTGCTAAAGAGGTTCTTATCACCGTCTGTTCCAGCCCAATTTTGGAGATATTCAAGAAGGTCCAACTACCTTTCCATTCCAACTTATTTGAGGACGATCCAACGGTTCAATCATAAGATACATCAAGATCAAAACATCCCAGTTCACCTCGGGCAGAAGCTCCCCACCCGTGGCCAAGAGGCAGTTCACCGCGGGCAGAAGCTCTTCGCCCGCGGCGAAGGAGTGTTTTGCCGCGGTCAGAAGACATGGACCCGCGGCCAGCCCCTGTTCGGTCTCGTAAGCCCAATTCTTCATCTCCATGACAACGAAGTCCGTTGGGACTATGCAATCCCCAACCTTAAGCGGATAATCTTCAAGAAGACCAAGTGGTTTCCGTGAAGAAGCGTCTCCAAAGGTGATAGGTGATGGGTGATAGGTGAGGTTTATTATCCCTAGACTCTTGAACATCTCATGGGACATGACATTCACACTTGACCCGGAATCACACAAAGCATCCTCAATCTCCAAATCTCCAAGAGAGCAAGCTATAGAGAATTTACCGGGATTACCAAGCTTGGGGAGAGACTTAGGCTCGATCCTAGTTGAGCTTGGCGAGTCTTTGCATTCAACCAAGGTCACGTTCTCATTCCTCTCAAGGGTCACTCCCCCACCTTGTTCCTCAATGTCCTCATTGAGCTTCAAGGGAGCTTGAGATCCATAGAGTAGAAGCTCAATCTCATTAGTGGCGGCTTCATGATCTTCAATGGGATGTGGCTCCTTTGAGAAGATGGCATTACAATACTCCTTTGCTTTCCCATTTGAAGAGCTTTGTTGTACGTTGTCTCCATTGTTTCCCTTGGTCTCCATTTCTTGCACTTTGGAACTCAATGCCTCAAGCTTCTTGTGGAGATTATTGTATGAGCAAGCTACCTTGGTATTTATTTCCTCCATCTTCTTGCTTATATCCAATGCTCCACTTGCTTGGCCTTGGAGAAGTTGTTGAAGAACATTTTTCACATCAAGGTCTTGAGGTATGGAGTTAGTGCCTTGAGATTGTGGTACAAAGATTTGTTGATAACCACCTTGGTTTGGTTGGGAGTTGTTTTTGGGAGCATAGCTTTGTTGGTGATTAAGAGGGGCTTGACCTTGGTTGCCATAGGTGTTGTTGAAACCTCTTTGATAACTACCATTGTTCCCAATGTAATGCACTTCTTTGGTGTTGCTCAAATCCACAATTTCTTCACCAACGAAGTGAACCGGTTGAGTGGAAGCATGGAGAAGCTTGTCCATCATGGTAGCCTGCTTCTCCATCATGGATGATTGCTTATCTAACCTCTCATGGAGAGCCATCATGGCTTTGGTTCGTTTTTGCTCCTCAAAGTCACTTGTGGCTCTTGTAGACCGGTCATAGTCATCACCATAAGTGCCATCACTCAATGCAAGGTTCTCTACCAACTCCATCGCTTCATTCACTTCTTTGCCCAAGAAGCTTCCATTAGAGGCGGTGTCAAGCAGCATGCGGATCTTGGGCAATGCTCCACGGTATAGAGTGCTTAGGAGTGAAGCATCCGAAAATCCATGATGAGGGCATTGTGATGTATAGCTCCTAAACCGCTCCCATGCTTCATTGAAGCTCTCATTCGCT